>JAFLJL010015454.1:15000-17500 GCA_018398815.1 Conus ventricosus
ACCCGTACACACTATGTTTGGCAAAAAACCCCCCTTGGGGCTCTCAACAGAAATCCCGTGGAGTTCCTGGAGAAAACTGGAAACGGAATTCTCAAAGAAGAGTTCTTAGAAATAGTTGGTCAGGGTGAAAAGGGTCAGGGCGGCCTGGTGAGGAGAGTCAGGGGGGGGGGGGGGGGGGGGGGGCACTGGTGAAGAGGGTCAGGGTGAGGAGAGCATCATAAGCATGAGTTTGAGTGAGGTGAGCCAGAGTGCTACTGAGATGAGCCAGAGTGTAGTGGGTGTAAATCAGTGTGTGAGTGAGATGAGTCAGTGTGTGAGTGAGGTGATTCAGTGTGACAGTGTCGAAGATGATGAGTTTGTGATTGAGCTGAGTCAGAGTGAGTCGGAGAAGGTCAGAGTGAGGTGAGTCAATATGACTGTGTCGAGGAGGGGCAGAGTTGTCGACGAGGAGCCAGGGTGCAGTCTCAGACGCCAGTGAATGGCTAGTGTTTACGAGCTGAGCAGCTAAAAACCTAAGAAAACAAGCCAAGCGCATGGTTAGTAGATCAGTGGCAAAACTGAAGACAATAGAAGTTGGAGACAACGTACTTATACCTGTCTTGAGTTTTGACCGTGGGGGGGGAGATCCTGCTAACTTGATCGGTCTTGTACTTGAAAGGGGGACTCTTTGGGTTTCGGGTGGGTCAAAGGGGGTATTCTAGCGGCAGGTTTTCAAGGAATCAAATTGAACTGACCAAGTTCAAAAGGAATTTCATTTCCCAAATGTTCCCCGACAAGACATCACAGTCAGTCGGCTGTGAGGGCCTGTTCAGTTGGTCATGGACAGGCGATGCAACTGCACTTCAAGTTGCCTCACAAAAAGGTGTTCCTGTCTAAAGAAGGATTTTGTGCAATAGCGCATGCCACCCACGACCAGCATGTATAAAACTGTTAAAACGAAAAACGGTTTGAAAGTTTGAATTTTTGACAGTTTGATTTTTCCTTTGCAAATTCCTTCAAATTTAGAATTTTCTTCATCATTGTTTTGGGGAAAATGTTTTGCGTGCGTGCATGTGTGTACTATGATGTATGTGTGTTGTCTGTACACTCTATACTTCCTTGGTGTCTCTATAGGTTCCATGACATTTCAGCGCCTTTCGCGCCAATAAGACAGAGATAGAGAGAGAAACTAGCTAAACACATAAACTAGTGATCACATTTAAACTTGAAATTTAATGATAAATCGTCTAAAACCCATGGTGTCCATGAAATCACTAAAAACTTTTGGGGTCGTTTGGCGTCTCTCATTGTCCGTCTTCCGTTGCTTGGTGAAAGTCCACTGGATTCCTGTCCCCTTGCCGTCTGTAGATTGCCGCATTATCCAGTCAACAACCATCACGAACATTGTTGGCAATAGTAGACACCCCTGACGGACGCCGGTTTGTACAGTGAAGGGCTTCGTCAGCTTCCGTCGTGGATGACATGGCATGTTTGGGATCCCCGTTTGAGTTGCTGGATGATGGCAACAAACTTGGGTGGGGAAGCCATAGTGGTGCATGAGTTTCCAGATGGTATCTCTGTCGATTTCTGTCAAACGCCTTCTGGAAATCCACAAATACTGCGTACAAGGGGGTTTGCCACTCCAGAGACTGCTCGATGATAATTTCATGGTGGCAAATTTTGGGCCGTGCTGATCTGTCTTGGCGAAATCCAGCTTGTTCTTGGCGGAGGGTCTTGTTAGGGCGGTCTTTAGTCTCTTAGCATGTTTTTGGTCAGCACCTTTCCGGGATGGACAGCAGCATAATCCCCCTCCCGTTGTTACAGGATGACAAGTCCCCTTCTTCGGCAGCTTCACAGTTGGCCTCTTTTCCCGTCTTCTGGCACTCGTTCCTGCTCCCGATCTTGCTTTTGGAGGGATTTCAGCATCTCTGTTGACGTCTGGATTTTCTGCTTTCAGTGGTCAGGTGGGAATTCCCTCTGGACCCCCTGCTTTACCCGGGTTCAGTGACTTTTAGCTTTGGTAAATTCCGTCTTGGTTGGTGGGCCTGTGTTGATGTCCAGAAGCTGGGGGTTGGTGGTGGAATGTCTGGGGGGACAGGGGTGCAGGTCTATTCAGTGTCTCTTTAAAGTGCTCTGCCCCCCTTGCTCTCTGCCCCAGCTTCTCCCGCGATGGTGTTTCCCTCCTTGTTTTGACCGGACGATTGGGGTTGTGGTCTTTTCGAAAGTGTTCAGGTATTTTCATACGCCTTTTAAAGTTCGCTGACCCGCGGCTGTTTCTGCCTCTTCTGTGAGTTCTGGATGAATTGTTTCTTGTCTTGTCTAGCACTTTCTTAACTTGGCGGTTGACATCCCAGTAGTGTGCCTGTAACTTTGCTTGTGGTCTTTGGGCTTGGTCTTTGGGGCTGGTTGATCTGGTCTTTTAGGTGCTTGCTCTGTGATGAGGGTCCATGTTCCAGCTGTCAGCCATTCTTTGTGTTTTCTTTGCTTCTTTCCAAGCACTTGTTTACATGTCGTCTGCCAG
>JAFLJL010015454.1:23545-26045 GCA_018398815.1 Conus ventricosus
GTGCTTGCAGTCTATTGTATTTTGTTGGTGTGATATCGAGTTTTGAACAGGAACTATCACTTTTATTTAGAAAAGAACTGTGACGGAATAGGGAAAATATGCTAGTGTTTTCTTTTTCTGTAAATTTACAGACTTCCAGTTGACGGCAGTAAAGAAGACGGTTCAGCTACGTTTGACGTAGTTCTTGTTTTTTGAGGCGACACAATGCTGATTAACACATGTCTTATTCCCCATGATGTCTACAAACTAGCATGTTGCTCACACTTGTCCATACAAACAGCGCCGTGTTGTTTGTTCTCCGTCCATCTCCGCCCTCTCCCCACTACCATCACACGCCCCGTCTCCCTCCTCTCCCACTACCATCACACGCCCCGTCTCCCTCCTCTCCCACTACCATCACACGCCCCGTCTCCCTCCTCTCCCCACTACCATCACACGCCCCGTCTCCCTCCTCTCCCACTACCATCACACGCCCCGTCTCCCTCCTCTCCCCACTACCATCACACGCCCCGTCTCCCTCCTCTCCCACTACCATCACACGCCCCGTCTCCCTCCTCTCCCACTACCATCACACGCCCCGTCTCCCTCCTCTCCCCACTACCATCACACGCCCCGTCTCCCTCCTCTCCCCACTACCATCACACGCCCCGTCTCCCTCCTCTCCCACTACCATCACACGCCCCGTCTCCCTCCTCTCCCACTACCATCACACGCCCCGTCTCCCTCCTCTCCCACTACCATCACACGCCCCGTCTCCCTCCTCTCCCCACTACCATCACACGCCCCGTCTCCCTCCTCTCCCACTACCATCACACGCCCCGTCTCCCTCCTCTCCCACTACCATCACACGCCCCGTCTCCCTCCTCTCCCCACTACCATCACACGCCCCGTCTCCCTCCTCTCCCCACTACCATCACACGCCCCGTCTCCCTCCTCTCCCACTACCATCACACGCCCCGTCTCCCTCCTCTCCCCACTACCATCACACGCCCCGTCTCCCTCCTCTCCCACTACCATCACACGCCCCGTCTCCCTCCTCTCCCACTACCATCACACACTCCGCCGTGCTCCCCACCACCCTCTTCCACCCCAACGGGCGCTGTCTCCCTCATCCTCCACTCCTCTTTCCAAAGTTCACAGATCGTCTTTATGATAATAACAATAATTATTATCATGATTATTCATGGCGCTTAATCTTAAATCATACGCCCTAAGCGCTTTACAAATACAGAAAAGGTTAAAGAAACCATAAATGAAACCAATAAGAACATGAATGTTGCAATAAGTACTATGTATCTACAAACGAGGGTGCATACTCACACACACACACGCACACGCACACACGCACGCACGCACGCACGCACGCACGCACGCACGCACACACACACACACACACACACACACACACACACACACACACACACACATTAGTCGCAGAATCAATTTGATGGGCAAGGGAAGGGGAAGAAAGAACGGCTATTGATAGGTGAAGAGGGTTGTCTAAGAGATGCCTTGAAGGAAGAGATAGAGTGGGTTTGAACTACGCAAAGATATTGGGAATTTGTTCCAAGAAACCGGACCCTGAAAAGAAAAAGAACGATCGGTTTTAGTTCGAAATCGAGGGATTTTTTTTAGCAGAGTGTTGCCGGCAGAAGAAACGCAACTGCCTAGAAGGAACATAGAGATGAAGTAGATCAGAAAGGTAGGAAGGAGCTAAGCCATCCAAAGAGTTCAAACAGAGTAAGGACAGTTTGCAGTGTAGTAGTTTTTTTTCGACTGGCAGCCAGTGAAGAGAAAGAGGTAAGGGAGTGCATGAAAAGATCTGGGTTGTCTTCAGAATCAGATTTCCATGATTTCAGGAGAACACGACTTATCTCGTGTATTTTAATGTGTTCTCCCCCCTTCCACCCCCTCCCCCTGCCCCCCCCCCCCCCCCCCCCCCACCCCCCGCCCCCTCACCCACTGCGGAGTGTAGGGGGCCAGTTGGCACAGTGGGTTAGAGTACTGAATCCATTGTTGAAGACTAGGAGTTCAAGTCGCAACCAACATAACAAGATGCAAAGCATATCAACGTACTCCCAGTTTATCCTGTATACGCGTGAGATATTCCATTAAGAGGAAAAACTGTCTGGGCTGTGTAACCGTTAGTAATGGCTATTCTGGTAAACATTGGCCATCATCTGTGACCTATAATGAACATACTTACACATTTTCAGAAAGATCGGCCAAGAACTTTCTGAGATGTTCCATAAAGAAGAAAACCACTATGGGCCGTTAGTAACGGCTACAATGGTAAACTTAAACATCGGGCATCATCCGTGACCCTACAAATTTTCAGAAAGATCGGCCTCGTACTTTCTGAGATATTCCATAAAGAAGAAAAATCGTTATGGGCAGTTAAAGCCGTTAGTAACGGCTATGACGGTAAACTAAAACATCGGGCATCATCCGTGACCCATAATGAACATACCTACAAATTTTCAGAAAGACCGACAAAATC
>JAFLJL010015454.1:31045-36408 GCA_018398815.1 Conus ventricosus
TTGACTCACCTCACTCTGACCTTCTCCGAACTCACTCTGACTCAGCTCAATCACAAACTCATCATCTTCGACACTGTCACACTGAATCACCTCACTCACACACTGACTCATCTCACTCACACACTGATTTACCCCACTAACACTCTGGCTCATCTCAGTAGCACTCTGGCTCACCTCACTCAAACTCATGCTTATGATGCTCTCCTCACCCTGACCCTCTTCACCAGTGCCCCCCCCCCCCCCCCCCCCCCTGACTCTCCTCACCAGTGCCGCCCTGACCCTCTTCACCCTGACCAACTATTTCTAAGAACTCTTCTTCGAGAATTCCGTTGCCAGTTTTCTCCAGGAACTCCACGGGGATTTCTGTTGAGAGCCCCAAGGAGGGTTTTTTGCCAAACATGAGTGTGTACGGCTCCTTCTTCGTTGCTTCACTCACACAGACATTCATTTGCCATTGCACGAACCTGATTCCCAATGTCCAGTTTGGGCAACTGTTATCTCTCATCCACGCAGTGAGTTTGTCTTTCATCACCCCATTTGCCCGTTCCACAGCTCCCCGTGACTGAGGGTGACGTGGTCTTCCGTTCACGAGAACAAGCTCGGGGAACATAGAAGCCAGTTCTGTGATGATTTTCGCCGTAAATTCTCTGCCATTGTCCGATTGCAGAATCTTTGGTGCCCCGAAATCAAGGAAAATCATTAACAGTTCTCTAGCAACTTCCACAGCGCATTTCGACGTCAGAGGACGGAGAATGTGAAATTTGGATAGGTGTTCCTGGTAAGAAGGATCCATTTAAACGCACCGTCCTTCATGCTCTGCATGTCAACGAGGTCTATCTGACCTCGCTGATTCAAATTCGACACAAGCACAGGACGAACCACAGTTCCCTTAGCAGTCTCTTTTCTTTTCCTTTTTTCTAGGCATCTCTCGCATTTCTCGATGTGCTTTTTTACAGCCGCCATGGGAATGTATCATAAGTGTCCTTGATTCGTTGGACAGTTTTCTTCTCACCGGCGTGCCCTGAAAAAGAAGATAACTCCGTGTGAATAAAACACATAGGACATAGTAATGAAATGAGAGAGAGAGAGAGAGAGAGAGAGAGAGAGAGAGAGAGAGAGAGAGGGAGAGAGAGAGAGAGAGAGAGAAACAGACTGACAGACAGACAGTCAGACAGACAGACAGACAGACAACAGACTCTGACATACAAAGACAGGTAAGATGATAACTCTGTGTAAAGAAAACAGAAAAACACGGACAGACAGACAGATAGAAAGACAGACAGAGAGAGAGAGAGAGAGAGAGAGAGAGAGAGAGAGAGAGAGAGAGGGGTAGAGTAGGGGGTGGAAGGGGGGTGTCTGACATAGTGGCAATGAAAGATTGTACTTACCCAACGACAGGTGGACAGCGCCGATGATTTCTTTTGCTTTCTGCTCTGTCACCATGTACTTTCCGTTTTTCTTCTGGTAACTTTCTCGACCTCAGCCAGAGTGGCTATTTCAAACGTGGAGAGAACATGGTATTCCTCTCTTGTCTTTGGTGTTTTAGAGTGGTCACTTTTCAAAATGTCTATCACTTTCCGTTCATATTGTTCCGTCCACAACGTAGACGCAGCCATTTCTGTCTTTGCAACAGCAAATCCCAAATGACAGGGAAGTGTCACAACTGAGCAAGCAGGTCTACGGCTACCTGAAGCAAACTCAGAGTGAAAAACAAACACATTTACTTGTGAGCAGTAAAATGAAGCAAACTCAGCAAAGGCTTTTTCTCTCTATACCAGAAACGCAATAAACGGATCACACAGCCACAGTGAAGCAAATTCACCCCTTACAGTACAGGAAACACTTTGACCGGTAGTCAGGCAGTCAATGCCGTGTGTGTGTGTGTGTGTGTGTGTGTGTGTGTGTGTGTGTGTGTGTGTGTGTGTTGTGTGTGTGTGTGTGTGTGTGTGTGTGTGTGTGTGTGTGTGTGTGTGTGTGTGTGTGTGCATGTGCGCGCGCGCGCGCGCGCGTGTGTGTGTGTGTGTGCTTGCGTCACCACAGCGGACAACCACAAGTCTGTACACTCTATACTTCCTTGGTGTCTTCCTTGCCTATTTCATGAAATCGGCAAAATGCATCATGAGAGTTTAACTGAGAATTTGCATTTTGCCGAGTTCATGTAATCGGCAGTTACGTTTTGCCTAGTTCATGAAATAGGCAGGTGTTTTGCCGATTTCATGAACTAGGCATTTCGCTTGCCTATTCGTGAAATCGCAAAACTTTGCCTATTACATGAAATCGCAATTACACGATTTAGGCGTAACATATGCACCGAGCGCGTGTGTGTTGTACTTTGTTCTTGACCTCATTGCAGATAGGTCGATGGCCTTTGCAATTAAACAATTGGAGTTGGAATTTGAGTCTTCTCTCTCTCTCTCTCTCTCTCTCTCTCTCTTCTCTCTCTCTCCTCTCTCTCTCCTCTCTCTCTCCACATAACGTGTTTATATAAATGTTTCTTTTCAAGAAACATTTACATAAACATTTTATGTCTGAATACTTTGATTATTCGATTAAGATTATTAGCGTCCATTCGCAAAGTTTTCTGTAAACCATACTTCAAATACACCGTCTAAACATACAGCCTACTCTATTAAATCCCACTCCCACTCTGTCTACCTTTTTTCTTCTCCTTCCCCTACCTACCAATACCCTTCCCCCCCCCCCCCCCCCCCCCCCCCCCTCTCCTCCGACCTCTCTCTATCTCTGTACTTTTGTTTTGTTTGCTTGTTTGTTTGTCTGTTTGTTTGTTTGTCTGTTTGTTTTGTTTGTTGTTTCCCTCGGTTTGACTACCCACCATGTCATTATTATGTTTATGAATAGTGTGCTTATCATTGTAGAGTGAGTATACAGTTTTGCCATGTTGAATTGTCAATAGGAATGATATGTGTTGAAATAATGTATGCATGACAAGGACAGATTGTAAGACTAGGCTTTGGCCTAAAATCTTCGTCCTTGCGTATTAAGAATCAATCAATCAATCTCTCTGTCTCCATCTCTGTCCTCTCTCTCTCTCTCTCTCTCTCTCTCTCTCTCTCCTCTCTCTCTCTCTCTCTCTCTCTCTCTTCTCTCTCTCTCTCTCTCTCTCTCTCTCTCCTCTCTCTCTCTCTCTCTCTCTCTCTCTCTCTCCTCTCTCTCTCTCTCTCTCTCTCTCTCTCTCTCTCTCTCTGCAGGTTTTCGTTGTTACAGTCAGTTGTTGTTGTTACAGTCAGTTGTTGTTACAGTCAGTTGTTGTTTCTTTCTATTGACCCTTATTTCTAAAATCCGGTGACCGCGCACTCTATGCTGGCAACTGTCCAGTGTCCTTGTCCAGCACTGTGACTGTCCAGTGTCCTTGTCCAGCACTGTGGTCATACTCCGTGCTGACATGTCCTCTTCGTCCAACATCACTTAGGACTGGACATGATGGATTCCAGAGAGAATGACCAATGACTTGACCTTCCGCCCCCTCGCCGCATTAAAACTCTTGGTGCCACAAATCATTTATGACTCCTCGCTGCCTTATTGGCCACGGGGCGTGAGAGTTCTCTTTGAGCCATGTTCCTTCCTCACAACTCCTGCCACGGGCGTGAGAGTTCTCTTTGAACCATGTTCCTTCCTCACAACTCCTGCCACAGGGCGTGAGAGTTCTCTTTGAACCATGTTCCTTCCTCACAACTCCTGCCACGGGGCGTGAGAGTTCTGTTTGAACCATGTTCCTTCCTCACAACTCCTGCCATGGGGCGTGAGAGTTCTCTTTGAACCATGTTCCTTCCTCACGGCTCCTGCCAAGCTCGTTCCATGACTGTTGATGAGATAAGCTAGTGTGAAATAGGAGAGAGAGAGAGAGAGAGAGAGAGAGAGAGAGAGAGAGAGAAAACAATCCGTGGAGAGAGAGAGAGAGAGAGAGAGAGAGAGAGAGAGAGAGAGAGAGACAGCAAATAGTTGGGCTTTCCAAAAGTTAAGTAGCCGCCAGATAAGCATAAGTACCTCTTTACCGCAAGAGACAGAGATTGAGAGAGGTAACGGAGGGGTAGGGGTGGGAGTGGGGGCGAGGGTAGAAGAGAGACGGTGGGCAAAGAGACAGACTGACGAAGTCAATAATTTAGCTGAGAGAGAGGCCCAGGTACTTGTGTATTTCAAAGAGAGAGAGAGAGAGAGAGAGAGAGAGAGAAGGTCGCTTGAAGGAGCTGCCAATCCCCTTGCTGGTCTTACCGGGTCTTTTTGAACGTCGTAGGCGATTTACTCAACTTTGAGGTGTTCTCCTCAACCTCTTCTTTTTCCAAGACTGGGGATGTCTTACCGAACTTAAGTGGGACCTTGTCCAACTTTCGGGGAGTGAAGAGGTGGGGGAGGGGGGGGGGAGTCTTATGAATAGTAAGCGTGTCTTGCTGAGCTTCGAGAGCATCTTACGTAGTACATTCAGACATACCATGAAGACGAACATGACGTGACAAGACTAAGACAGAGACGCCTTTGAACGCTCTAACTCTCTCTCTCTCACACACACACACACACACACACACACACCTGCCCCCTCTCCCCCCCCCTCCCCAGCCCCTTCACTTTCCCCGCCCCCCCCCCCCCCCCCCCCCCCCCCCCCCGCCCCCACCTTTCCTCGCTCCTGGACCCACCTTCGTCCTACCACTCTATCTCCTTCTCTCGTTCGTCTTCTTCCCTTCCTGTCTGTCCCCTACGTCACCAGAACAAAGGGTGACGTCATAACCGGATCACAGCTCCGGGCTATACTGTGAGTCAGGTGGAGGTAACGGCAGGGAAAGGGACGTCACTTGTACAGACAGGTTTACCTCGCACCTGGCGGGGCACTCACGACGTGGCGCAGGCCACACACCACGATTAGACTTGGCACTAAATCACTGGAAATCCATGGCGCAGGCCACACACCACGATTAGGACTTGGCACTAAATCACTGTATAATCCATGGCGCAGGCCACACACCACGATTAGGACTTGGCACTAAATCACTGTATAATCCATGGCGCAGGCCACACACCACGATTAGGACTTGGCACTAAATCACTGTATAATCCATGGCGCAGGCCACACACCACGATTAGACTTGGCACTAAATCACTGTATAATCCATGGGCAGGCCACACACCACGATTAGAACATGGCACTAAATCACTGTATAATCCATGGCGCAGGCCACACACCACGATTAGAACTTGGCACTAAATCACTGTATAATCCATGGCGCAGGCCACACACCACGATTAGACTTGGCACTAAATCACTGTATAATCCATGGCACAGGCCACCACACCACGATTAGGACTTGGCACTAAATCACTGTATAATCCATGGCACAGCCACACACCACGAT
>JAFLJL010015455.1:0-42629 GCA_018398815.1 Conus ventricosus
ATCTTCGTTCAAGCTCACCCATGTTATTTTGCACGAAAAACCCCCTTTTCACATACAAATCACGTCCATCACATGTCAGTTTTGGCCAAAATTAACACCTATTTCACAAAAAAATTAACACACAAAACTGCCCAAAATCGACGTAATTAGTGTTTCAAAATGGGGCTTGCGTGCTAGATTAAGATTTGGTGATCGTGAACAAAGATATTTACATTCTCTCCCCGCTATTAACGTCCACGGGACTGAGTCCTTACTACTTTTCTAAAATTATCTTCTACTTCCAACACTATCAACAAATCAGAACAATTAACTGGCTTTCCGCCTTGATTGGCTATTTTTACATCCAATGAATTTATAGACCCCTCAACTAATTCTTTAAATTGGCTGTTTCCGTCAAAACTATATAACTGATAATCGCAAAACCCGACCTTAATTGATGGCAGTGCTCGTAGAACTGTAGATGGATAGCCATTAAACAAATTAGTAGCTGTTTTTAGCTGCTGTAAATGCACATACAACATTGGGTTCACGGGAAAAAATCGGCTGGTCTACTGCCTACATACTCATAAAGACCGCTTTTTAAGTACATATGTGTTTTAATATGATATTTTCACCACAATCATAAAAGCCTAAAATTTGAGCAAGGATTCTAGGAAAAACGTACTCCCTTTTTTCTTGAAGTTCTGGAAAATTCATAGTAATTATAAGATTTGCCTCATTAATTTTAATTAATGCCAAAATTGCTAAATACTTCTCTTAAAGAACAAAAGTTGTAGTAAACCATCAGGTATTTTTTAAATGGTTTAATAGATTGCCTTGTTCGTCCTTAATATCCACCCAGTTATTCTTATCTTTTTCAGATATGTTAATCCATTTTTACTTTAAAGCCAATTTCTTTAAGAGCAATCCTACAACTCCCGCGCCTATTGTCAATTTCATGCGTTAAGAACACACGCTCGTTTTGTATGGTTATATAGATGTACATCATTTTTATAACTATTTTAAAAACCCTTTAAAAAAACTAATTTAAAAAATGGAACCTTTTAAATATAACGAAAGTGCCACTTACGATGTAGGAGCGTTTTATAACCCCAAAAATCTTTAGACTTCAGCAATTTAACCATTGCAGAAGATGGATCATATGGCTTTCAAGTTAGGCTTGCAAATCCACTAACTAGATATTTAAATCCGCCAATAAAGAGCGACAGAGTGCCATCAGCATGGTCATCCCACCCTATGGCTTTTTTTCAGAATCAGTTAAATTTTGCCATTTACTGCGCAACTACTGGCTGCGGTGTTTCATATGCAAACCATTTAAACCATCCTAATCTTTTAGTAAGGGCAGTATATAACTTTCATGTTTATTACCAGTACAGACGAATACTAACTGAACTACAAGTGCCCCTCCCTAACGACAACGCGTTTAATCCATTTAACAGCCCAATGGACAATAATGCATATGAAAGAAATCTGCAACGAATTTAACATTAAACCCTCAACTGACTTTAGACAAAAGTTAGACCGCAATCATGGGTTAGGAACATTGTATTTTTTGGGGTGCAAAAAGAGAATATACTTATGACTACTGGCCTGGCCACACCTCTTTCCAACCAAACGCACAAGTTCGATTGGGATCCATAGAACAAAAACATCCTAATGCTTGGGCAACATTTATCTTAGATGAAGTGAAGGCCTAACAATGCCAGGAGTGCAAAGACTTAATGACTCCATACGGACATACGTTTGGTGTCTATTAGGAGCACAAGCACAGACTAAGTCTAGCATAGTGGATCAATCTACAGGCTTTGATGCCAGAAAAAAAATTCTAGCTAATTTAGAAGATGCTATTAACTCTGCTGTTGATTTGCCTGCCAGCATACAAAGGTATCAAGACGTTCTTACACATGCTAGGTCAAAGGTTGACTTTGTTGTAGGCCATGGATTATACATGCTACCCTCTGACCTTAGACTGCAGATTGGCATGATACAGAATTATAATAATGAAATTCTCATAGCTGGAGACGGCCAAAACTTAGGGAAAAATAAATGCTTAAACACAAGGCCCGCTCCATCCATTTTAAAGAAAGTACCTAGTCCTGAAGAAGGCGATCCGGTTATAAACACCCCAGAAAGCGATCCACCACCAGTTATAAGCGCCCCACAGCCAGAAAGCAGCCCAGAAAGCACGCCACCTGTTGATCTACCTCGCACTGACAGTCATACTAGCGAAAAGACAGCCCTCGTTGTGTTTTTAACTTTTACTGGATTAGCCATGCTTTATTTCACTAAAATTAATCCAGCAGCTAGCACTCCTAATGTCCACAGATGGTCAGCCATATAACCAGCAACTTTGCCTATAGTAGACAAAACCCAACTAACAACACTGCCTATTATGCCAGGCAGAGCATCAAGCGCTTTAACAGCTAACTTCTTTAATAGGTTTGCTAGATGATGCAATTGTTTTCTAATCCAACTTTTACCAGGCTGAGGCGTTGGAGGCGCTACTGGCCCGTTGGCGCACTGCCGGTTAAAGCATAAACGAGTGTGGAGATGGCAAACCCAACAGCCATTAATATGCTAACTATTGTAATCCCCTGTTCCCTGAACAGAGTCCTTATTCTTTCTGCTAGCGTAGTGTTTTCATAAAGTATTCTGTTTATAGTTTCTCGTATTCTGCTTGTTTGTGATGCTAGCTGCGCTCTGTTAGTAGACAGCACTTCTAGCCTAGCTGCCCTTTCTATCATTAAATCCTGTATTTTTGCTGTATTCTAACTTTTTCTTCTCGCCCTAAATTGTTATCGTCTGCATCAGCCAGCTTATTTTTTTCTTCTTCTATCTCTCTATCTAGCTCACCAAGTTTTGCTAAATTGTTTCTTAGTTCACCCCTTATTGTCCGTAGAGCCTCATTAAGCCCCAGGATTTCACGCATAGGCAATGGAGAATCGTTAATTGTTTTTAACTGTGTCTCCTCATTAAAACTCGTTTCAATTTCTGCTATTGCTTCATTTATTCTTGGTCCTAAATCTTGAAAAGAGGTCATTTCTATTTCAGATCGTGTTGGCAACTCTTGCCCCAAGTTCTGTAAAGACTAACAGCCTCAGGCCTTAAATTTAAAATGTTTAATCGCATTTGGTCAGCAACAGGAATTCTTTGCCTAATTGTGTTTAGTTTTAAAAACTTAGTTGGGTCTGGCTTTGTAGTAACTCTTACAAAATTTCTCTGCTAGTTCTTATATACAGATGGTTGCTTTTATCCATCTTAAAATCAAAAGGACTATGACCTTCTGGCGGTTCTAGTCCTAAGCTTATGTAGAATGAGTTAATTCTATTTGTTAATAGTTCTGCACGAGATGCGCTAACTGAAGGGGGTGTTTCTACTTCTTCTAATGAAGGGATTGAAGAACCTTCTGCTGCTCTTTCAAGTTCTTCGCGCAATGAAGGGCCTAATTCTGTTTCATCTTCTTCAAATGAAGGGCCTGGCAGATCTCTTTCTTCTTCTTCAATAGGATCAATCGCGCCAACATCTTCATCCATATTTTTTATTTATATTCTTTTTTGTTTTATAAAAAAATGAACTCATATGGTTGTGACCTCGATCCATACAGAAAAGAGAAGGAACCCCATGGCGTAAAAGGTATAAGGCAGACTGTAATTAGTGTAAATACTCCATCAACAGTTCAGCCTGAACAAACTTTAATAGTAAAGTTCCTGATCTTGGCGCTGGCGATGTTATAATGCCGGGCACTGCTAAACTATCATTCAAAATAGATATTAAATCGACGGATCCTAATGCTACTGTTGTTGCTAATTTGGGCAGAGCAATCGTTAAACATATGGCAATTAAACTGGAGGGCAGAGAAGTATTTGTACTAAGCGAGGCAGACATTTTTGCCCTCTATTCTGATCTATGGCTGCCTAAAAAAGAAAGAAAAGAGAAAGTTTATCAGGAATACAAGGCCCAAACGGTCTTAAGCACAGGCTTAAAGCGGAGGATGCAAGGGATGATGTTAAAGATGAGGCAGTAGTGCAGAAGCATTTGGCAACAGATTCTGCATCCCTCTAGATTTTGAGCTGTTAAAGACGCATATGCCATATTACCAAGGTGCACTAAAAGAAAAAACTTACTTATGAACTGACATTTAATCCTAGCGATTCTGTTGTTCTGTCTGAAGACCCTTTAGCTAAATACACAGTTAGCGACATTTCTCTTGAGTTTGATGTTGTTACTAACCCCGAACTGGCCAGAACAATCTTAACCCATTTAAAAAAATAAAACAGTTATTTATTATGAAAGAGTTATACACTCCACTACAGAAAATAAAAACAAGCGAGACGCTGTCTGGAACATACATCTAAATCAGTCTCTGAAGTCTTTAAAAGGAATTTTGTTCTTGTTTACTGAAGGAACAACTCCTTTTCAGAGAGAATCAGAAGCGTTTTATAATCCAAAAATTGAGAAGGTTGACTGTGCAATAAATGGCAAGTCTGATCAGTTGTATTCGGGCCGTGGACTTTTACCATCACCAACACTTTGATGAAATAAGAAAGATGTTTGCTGGAGGAGGCAAAGAGATCCTGCAGTTGATCGCGTATGTAAAAAACTTCGCCTTTATGATGTAAGACTCGAAGACTATTTAATAAACAAAATATGGGCTGTGGCTGGATTTTAGATCTACATTTGACAACAGACTGTTTGGAAGTGGAGAAAGGGTAGGGCAAGATGGTATAAAAATAAATATTCACAAGAAAGCAGACGGAAACGCCCCAATAAAAATGCACATTCTTATGGTTTGTGATGCCCAGTTAAACATGAAGAAAACAGACTAAAAGATGTGGCTTATTAAAATGCAGAAGAAATATTCTAATAAAAACAGATGGATAGTTTGAAGTTTCTTCCTAAAGATCCGCACTGTTCTCTTATCTGCGGGATTACTGGGTGTGGGAAAACTGTCTTCGTACTTGATTTGTTACAAACAATATACAGGTTTCATTACGAGCACATTGTTATATTCTGCACAACCATTAAGCACAAGTCTTACAAAGAAAGGAAGTTTATTTGGACAGACGAGAATATATTTCTAGTTGATCCTAGCGACAAACTGAGCGACTGTTTAGAACATTACAATAAACTATTTGAGGGAACTGAAACACTATTTATTATTGATGACTGTTCAGCTGAACGAGACATTGTTAAAAAAAGAAAAGCTCTGTCAAAGCTAGCCTTTAGTGGGCGCCACGCCTTAGTTTCTGTGTGGCTCTTAACTCAAAAATATAATGCTGTCTTAAAAGACTTTCGATCGCAGTTAAAATCAGTTGTATTATTTTACACTAAGGACAAAGATAGTTTTGAAGAATGTTTAAGTGAAAATTATATAATAAGGGACAAAGATGAGCTAAAAAAAAATAAAAAAGCAGTTAGAAAAATCTAAGCACGCTAAGTTATGCTTACGGACTGACCCCCCCAGTTCAATACATTTGTTTATTGTAGATTGTTTATTATTGATTGCTTATAACAATTTGTTAATTATAATTTTAATATTAAAAAGAATGTCTCGAGGGCCAGAATCAAAAGCGGAGCTAGCTCCTAAATGCACTGCAGTAGAGCTAAAAGACCTAGCAGACACAACTGAGTTTGATCTAATAGGAGTGCCAGGAAATGTTTATGGATTTGAATACACAGATGATGGGTTTACAAACGAACAGAAATTGAAGACAAAAAACGGCAGCAGCATCCTGCCCTAGAAGAGATAAGAAATTTAAGAGCAAACGATTTTGGCAAACGTGAATACAAACTTCATAAAAAGAGAGAATGCTTGGGCATTGCTTCCTGAAATTGACTGGAATTTAAAGTTTGAACTACGAAGCCCCAATGTATACTATGATAAGAACAACAATTTTAGAAAGCCTTAAATGAAGGGCCCATTCTTGTTAGCCTTGTCCCAGGAACACAACAGAAAAAGCAGATTTAAATAACTAAGCGAGGTTCTGAATATGTGCTACAGAGAAAGAAGTCCTTAGCTGAAGTGGGGGGCGACACCGTAGGCTTAGAATTTACCCCAACGCTAGAATCACTACCCAGGCAAATGACGATGATTTTTCGCTTATTTATTACTCCGAGGGAGGGCGATCCTAGTTTGCCAGAACATGCGTTTATTAGAGGCATACAAATAAAGGCTGAAAACTTGGATGCCCCTCTTAAGCTCGTTATTGTTATTACTAAAAACGGAGATGAAATAAACAACCTTGCATCATCCGACAAGGTTACTATAATGGTTGACAAAGACAAACTAACAGTACTTGACTTTATTTTCATTAAGTATGTTGATTTTATTGCGTTTTACTCTGTTGATGAAGTGCTGCCAGAAGGATTACTAAGAAGATATGTATAAGATTAATGTAAAAAATAATCTTATTTAAAAAATGGGAGGTTCAACAGTTTAGGTTAGAGCAAATAACTGAACTTCAAAAGAAATAGAAAGCGACTTGGATAAGTATAGAGTTACTAGAAAGAAATATGCTAAAGCTTTAAATACTCTTTCTTATGTAATTACTGGCTCCTCAGCTGTAGCTAGCATAAGTGCTGGGTCTGGTGTTGCTGTTTTAGCTACTGGGGTTGGAGCGCCCGCCTCTTTAGCATTAGGGGGTCTTGGTTTAGGGTTAGGCGCCATGTCTATGATTGTAAGTGCTGTTTTAAAAAAATTAACTCCTAAATTACAAAAGCACACTGCCATTGTTGCCCTAGCATCAGCAAAACTTTGCTCATTAAGATTAAGAATAAGCAATTCATTACAGGATGAAAACATTACGGATGAAGAATTTCAGAAGCTTATGGCTGACGGCGAGGATTATAGACGGCAAAAAATTGAACTTCAAAAAGAGTGGAGAAAGACTTTTACTTCACGACAGGTAGACACTGATGCAATTAAACAGAACATTGAAAAACAAACACATGATCGGTTAAACCCAAAATAAGCCAAAAAAAAATAAGTTTAGCAAAAATAAATACTATTTTTTTGTTAACTCACTGTGTTTGGTGGGACAACTTGCAGCTCTTCATGAACAAAGGATCTTTTAGGGGCAGGCTTTTTAGACGTAGTAGCACCGCTAGAAGAAAGAGTCTCTCTTAAATAATACACGGGAGGGGTTGTTTTCATGATTCTTTCAACTTCATATAAATCTACGCTCCATATGGGGTCTGTGGCTCTAATTCTAACATCACCTTCTGCCTCTCCAGGAGCATACAAGTATCTTACTTTTTAGTCCAAACGGCAAGAGTTTTTGAGTCCCCTGCACATCTTCAGTAATGCTATTTTTTTTTAATTTGATCGCGTTTACTGGTTTAAGGCCTGTTGCTTTAAATTCTTCATTGTTCATGGCACGTAAGACTGCAGGTAACCTCCTAACCCATTCTGTGTTGCGTTCTCTGTACTTCGTAGTGTACTTCGTAGTGTCCATAATTTCTCTGTGATATTGATAGGTAAACAGGCGTTCAGCTAGATTCTTATTAAAGTTTTCTGCTAGGGCTTGTGATCGATGGTTGCCTGGGATCCCTCTCTTAAACTATAACATGATGTTTTAAAAACAGCTGGTTTACAGAACCTTTAAACTCTTTTCCATCATCAACTTGGATCATCCTAGGATACTTTAATGGGCCTCGCATATATATTTGTTGTAAAGCCACAGCCACAGCAGTTGAGCTTTTATCCGTTAAAGGTTCAGCGTCTTTGTATCTTGAAGCCATGTCTACAACTGTCAGAGCATACTTAAACTTTTTTCTTCTAACTTTGTCATGTGGAAGATACAGCAAGTCCATCTGGTGGGTGTCATTAGGAACTGAGTTAACAAATCTAGGCCTTATTATTCTTTTGGGGGCAGGCAGATATATTTGCCAAATTGCCTGTTTGAAAGCCCGTCTTTCGCATCTGATTCAGACACTCTAGCAGCTTTACTCAGTTTTTCAATAGCAGTCTTTCCTTTCCAATACCCTTTAGGAGAATAATATATTTTGTACTTCGTATTGTACTTCGTATTGTACTTCGTATTGTCCATATTTAATGCATTTTATTTTACACAAGAAAGTGAGCAACAAGATAGACTGAGGTCATGCCAACTGCAATAAAACCAATTTCTGCTATTTTCTGTTCCTCAGATGGTTCATAAAAGTCAGACAGTTCTGGAGGCGGTGTTGTTAGAAACTTCTTTCCTGTCACTAAGTAATACTCATTCATTGCGTCATCAACGTCTGTAAATGTGTGCTCTGCATGACCCTGTTCTCTTAAACTTTTTATTAATAAAGTCTAAGTGAGCAATTCGTCTTTTCTCATAGGCGTCTTTTGCCTTGGCTAAATCTTCTATTGCCTTGTTATGACGTTCTCTCTCTCCATCGGACCGCAATTTACTAAACATATAATTGCTTCCAGAGAAGGCCAAAGCATTAACAATAGCTCCCCACCATCAGAACCAATCCAGACATCTTTTATAAATCAATATTTTCTAGATTAATCTTTCTATGAACTAATATTTTCTGGGATAATCCCCTGTGTAACAAGAAAGTCTTTTGAGGCAATCCCTGCAGTAATTACAACTATAACCTTAACAACGTCCTCAATGTCTAACCTTCCTAGATCCGCCGGCTTCATTTTAAACATGTTTTTGCTAACACGCTATAGCCTATACTAAGACTGCTAATTACAGCCGAGTGGTAAATCGTATTGATAATCTTTTTTTCACTCATCTTTTTATTAACTAAAAAAATAATTAAAATAATCATAATACGAAAGACTGTCTATGTGCTTTTTAATCAGATAATCTTTTGTTGTTAAAGCTAAAAATAAGGTTGCAACTAGTTTTGGCGAATCTTCTATCTTTCCCATGTTGGGCGGTTTTATTCCTAACAAACATTTTGCAAGGGTTGAATAGACTATAACGCCAACAATAGGCACTGCATAATTAACCAGCGTTAAACTCATGGTTTTAAAAGTATTATATTATTTTTTATTGCTTTTTAAAATGGATTGTGACGAACTATTAAAGTGTGAGGAGCAAGCAGACTACTCCGTAGACCACTGCCATAAAGAAAGATTATACTCTCTAGATGCGTGTGGAAAAACTAAACAGTATTTAGGCACTGAACTAAGTATTGAGCAATTCAGCAACTGTCTACATCAGACGTTGAGAAGTACTACGCTAGGTACGAAGCACAGCTAGGGTCAAAAATGGTTAGATCAGTGGGGGGAGACAATGATTAGCCTATATGCGAAGTTAGTAAGTAAGATGGCGCCAGTTGATTCAGAAGAAGATTTAAAATATGACTTATCACAAGATCCGGTTTTAAACAAATCCCTAGAAACTCTTGCATGTGACATGTACTACAGATTTGGGACTATGTTATGCCCATTCATCATGGGATTAATTACTTTTAATCATATTAATTTTAATCATATTAAATTTAATCGCAATAAAAAAAATGAGCGAGAAGAAGACGCCGCAGGACAATCCGCAGGACAATCCGCAGGACCCTCCGAAGGAGCAGAATGTACCACAAGTGAATGTACCACAAGTGAGTAATGTTACTAAGTCTAAAAGTCCCGGACGTGTTGAGGCTGGGCGTAAACTAGCTGAATGGAACAGACTGCAAAAAGCAAACCAATCAGCAAAACAAAAATTGTTAGATAGTAAATACAACATCGCCACCGCCAACAACAGCCCAATTAGCAACAACACACATCACAATCAAACGATAAGATGTATTATTATGTATTTGCTGCTGTTGTTGTTGGTGGGGGAGTTTTAGCATACAAATACCTAACACCATACCTAACAACAAAGCCGCAAGCCCCCACAGTAAAAGAAGAAGAACCAGCTTCTGCAAAAAAAGTGCAACCTCCTGCAGTAGACCCATTTTCTATGGAATAGTTTTTAAGAACTAGATAAAGTACAAGTTAAGAACTATACTGAGAGGCAAAGAAAACGCAATTCCATTGTCAACTGACAATTTTATTGAAATGAAACAAACACACATCAAAGCAAATGCGTGTGACAAAAGTGCGACCACTGTACATTAGTTTGCCCATAACAGGTCCACATTCGCCTGAAGTGAAGCCCATTTTGGCCCGACAGAAGGAATACACTGTCAATATCTGGTGTGTCCCCCTTGAGCACGAACACAAGCTTGCAAACGCCGGGACATTGAAGCGCACAAACGACGGATGATACGGATCGGTATCACGTTCCAGTGATGCTGCAATGCTTGGGTGAGCTCAGCAACGGTAGTTGGGGGATTCTGCTGACCTTGCACACTTCGTCCAAGTTCGTCCCACAAATGTTCAATGGGATTCATGTCTGGGGACACGGAGGGCCACTGCATGACATCCACATTGCTGTCCCGAAGGAAATTTCGTGTGAGAACGGCTGTGTGGGGTCGAGCATTGTCCTGCTGAAACACTAGTCTGTTGCCACCATGCTGTCTCCAGAGAGGAAGAAGAACTGGCTCAAGAACAGTGTCAATATAACGCCTCTCCGTCAAGTTGCCTGGCACAAACACAAGCTCCGATCGAAATTGAGCATTTATGGCACCCCAGACCATTACCCCACCCCCATAACGATCTCGCTCAATGACACAGGGTTGCGCAAAACGTTCACCCTGACGTCGATACACACGATCACGGCCATCCGGGAAAGAGACATTGAACCGGGATTCATCGAAAAAAACAACATTCCCCCAAACCCTGTTCCCCAGAAAGCCACCTGCGGCAGCCCATCGCTGGCGTGCTAGTCGATGGCGATGGGTTAAGATCTGACCTTGGTATGGTCGACGTGCCCGTAGCCCTGCTGCTGCCAGACGCCGACGCACGGTACGGCTGCTGATTGGTCTTTCTCTAGTCCCAATAGTGTTGCGGGCTGTTTGTGCAGCTGGCTGGAAACGATTCCGGAGGTGCTGCGTGACAATGTAGCGGTCCTGTCGTGCCGTCGTCACACGTTGGACGCCTGGGCGTGGACGGTCGTTTACACTTCCAGTGTTTTGGTGCCGAGTCGCAAGACGGGTTATGGTTGATGGGTGTACATTGAAATGTTGTGCGGCCCTGATGTGAGCAGTGCCTGCCCTCAGCATGCCAATGGCTTGATTTCTCTGGTCTGTAGTTAACCGCGGCATGGTGCGTACGAGTGTCAGTAAAACGCCAATGTGTGTTTTTATAGGGGACAGTCATGGGCTGTTGCCTGCAATCACATTATGCCTGTGTTGCACGTGTTTTGCAGTTATCAGTAAAAGATGTGTTGGAGTGGTTTACTCATGACGTCATGAACCCAACTGTGCCTGTCAATACAGATCGTCGCAATACAACATACGCGTGCTAGGTTGCATGCCTCGTGCATAATTCACATTATTTTGGCTGAGGTGACATTTTTCGGGGACGAAATGGGGATTGCGTTTTCATTGCCTCTCAGTATAGATAAGTACAAGTTAAGTTAGTTATAGAAAGTACTTTTTAAGTTAAGTGCAAGTAAATTACAAGTAAAGTACAAAAAAATAAGTTCTTAAGTTAAGTTCTTGTTAAGTTCTTGTTAGGTTCTTAAGTAAGTTCTTGTTAGGTTATTAAGTTAAGTACAAGCCAAGTCAGTCAAGTTAATCTTTTAAAGTTCTCCAATGCCCTACAGCATATGCAAGCTCAGAACTGACGTAAATTCTCTTGTTATTGTTAGAGACTAGCGATTTTCTTGTTAACAGCAGTTGTGTTTACTTGATGAAGAGTAGAGCGCAGATTAACATTTGTGTGATGAAATACTTTGTTTTCAAAGAGAGCTTGCTTGTAGTTGTCGTGAGTTATATTTTTTTAACAACTTCTTTACTTATCCCTTTTTAGCCTTCTTCATTACAGAAGTCTGGCTGGCAACGCTATACATCTTCGACCGCAAACCAAACATATTCTTTTATAACTGTCCCATTAAGTTCATCTTTCATCTTTCCAATTACTTTCTTGTTTACAGTTGAATGTAAAGGGTTGTCTTTGGGATAGTCGCATGTGTCGTACCACCCATCAACTCCTTTAGCTACTTCTGTTTTTAAGTCTTTGTAAAAGTCTTCTGTGGGGACGCCTAGAATAAAACTATCAGTGTCTGTGTAAAGGACTCTTGCTTCTGGGTACAGTGGTTTAAAGTAGTTGTACAGAAATTCTAACATCAATAACTTTGACAACTCTAATACGGTAAAGCCAATAAACACCGGCTTGTCCAACTTAACATCCTTTTTCTTCATCATAATGCCAACCAGGCTGTCGTTAAATCTTCTAAAGTCTTGATAGTTGGGTTTAGAGGCCAACTTAATTGCTTGGTTTTCTTTTTGTAACTAATTTCACATCTTTACGCTTGTGTGGATTCTCCATAGTTTTGCCAAAACAGCTGTTGTTCATCAGTTTAAAGAAGTCTTTTTCTGAAGCATCAGTGGCTTGGGTTCTAAGATCAGTATTCTTCTTGATGTAGGGCCCTCATAAAGGGCTCTTGATCAAAAGCAATGATTCTATGAACAGCAGTCAGTTTCAGTCCGTGTCTTAGGTAAAACTGTAACAGTCTGTAATGACAAACATACTTAGTTTTGTGGCGAAGATTGGGAACAAGTTTAGGAGGTTCTGTGGGGGTCATCTTTAAGCTTTCTGCGGCCAGAGGATAATCGTTGTGAAGGTCATGCAGTTCATAAGGATATTCTAAGTCTACTTCTAGAATAAAACCATACTGCTGATCTGACGTTAAACTGCCCAACCACTTTAATGCCCTTGAATATTATTTGTACCATGCCCTGTGTACATCCTGAAGTTACGTAATGGAAGCGGCTGGCTCATGGCCCATCCATACAGATTGTTGGCGTCTAAGTACATTAGATAGTTGGATGGTTTAGTGGGATCATAATCGTCTAAATACTTGTTGTTGGCTTTGCAGTAAGGATGTGAGGCCATGCTAATACCTCCCCTTAAACCGTCTTCAATCATCTGAAGTGTGGGTAGGTCAGAAATTAAGTCAATCTTGATGTTTGTAGACTTTAAAAAGGCGTCCCAAGAAAGGCCAGGGGCAGAGATGTAATGTGATGAGTCTAGACAGTAATGTTTCATGCATGTAGATCTGTAATTCTGAAAGACGTCTGCTAATAAACACACGTCAGCCAATAAATATTGATCGTGATAGTCACCCATCATTTGACAGTGTAATTCTGTCCAGGCTTTCTGAGCGTATTCATAGTCAGCATCAGTTATGTCTTTGCTCTAAGACTAGAAAAGAAAGCGCCTTTAGGGGGAAGTGAGTCTTCGTCAAACCTATCCCACGAGTTCATGTATTCATAAGGATAGACGCCTTTACGCACTAAAGATGGGTCAAAGTATTGTTTAGTGATTGGAAAGTTTTGTAGAGATCCTGCTAACTTATCTAAACTCCCCATCAGATGTTGGACAGAGTCATAAAAGGATAAAGAGTCAAGAGTAAACGTCATGTACTTTTCTGAAGATTGTGCAATGCAGGTAACCCTCTTATATTCAGAAGTTACTGCTTGCATGATAAAATGAGAATCGTAACCTCGTAGGTTAAAGAAGATAGGCAGTTTCCATGTCTTAGGATCAACCTTAAGTTGAAGATTACAATTGTTGTGTGCTGCTCCTCTGAATTTGCCAGTAATGTGATCGTGGTCTCTTACTGTCACGTCTTTACTGTTAGGTGTTAGCTCTAAGCCGCAAATCCAACAGTGTGTAGATGAGTCATAGCGTTCTTGGTCTTCAGAAGCCATAACAATGTCTGAAAGATTTAGTTGGTTGGAGTAGTAATTGCGAAGTTGTTTCATCTGCTCTAAAAATCTACTAGCTGCGTTGGGACCTCTGTAAATCTCGGGTGTCGTGTGTTGACCGTCTGACCTAACAACAATAAACGCATAAGAACAGATTTGATGGTGGGTTAATAAGGTTGTTTTTTGTTCTTGCTGTTGTGGACCGTAGTACTGCGGCAAGAGCGATTCAAAGTCTGCATAAAACCACGTATGGACTCATTTGCATTTTGTGTACATTCTTAAAACTAACTTTAGACCCTGGTTTAGGTGTGAGGAGTTTGGTTTCACAGTCTACAAAACTTTTACAATGAGTTCTATGGCTGGCAGCTGCTTCTATAGTAGGGATTCTGACCAAACACCTTCTACAAGCCCTTGTTTAGCATGATCCTTTGATTGTAAAAGCCATAAGTCTGCTTATTGTTCTGATTAATACATAATGATTCTTTGTGCTATCTTCAAACAGGATCAAGTCTACATGTTTGTTAAGTGAATCGCCTAAAGTGGGAGCGTTGGGAGAAACCCTTAGAGGCACTAGATCAACTTCTACAGACCATGTGTATACGTTTACGGTGATTGGTTTGTTTTGCTCTTCAAACTGATATATACTTTCTATACTCACTGGAAAGGTTATGTTATCAAAGTTCAGCTCTTGCTTATATTGTTCATAATTGGAAACTCTTTCTGCGTTCTTTTTAACAGGATGTAAATGCGCTAAAACGCACCACATAAAACACATGTTGTCAGGATTTTGTATGTTTAAGACTGCTCGTTTTAAAACTAACTCTTTTGGGAGAGGAAGGTAAGAATTGCCAACTATAGGATAGAACTTTGTTTGTTTCAATATAATTTGAAAGACTGTTCCTTCAGACCAGCCAGAACCGCGCAATTTTGCTTCTTCACTTGCATGGTTAAACTGTGTAAGCATGTAATCAGCCCAGTCAGAATTAAAGTCGCGATAGCTAATAACTTCTTTCTGTTTAGTTGAAACCCAGACTTCCATGTTACTATCATCAGGCATTATATAATCAATCAGAACAACCAACAGCACTTTTACTGGCGGGTCAGTTTGAAGAGACTCTGGGATTTTAGAGATAGCATGTGCTACGCTTTCCTGAACGTTCAAGGGGTTAATGACGTCCATGTCTACTTCACTAAACATATTGCTTAATTGTTGTCACTACCCTTCGCCAGTGCGCTGGCTGGCAGTTTTTCAAACTCAGACACGCTTGTGAGGTTCATTTTTTAACTCAAATATTTACGTAAATTAAAAAAAATAAATGTAAATAAAAGTAAGTAAACGGGCTTTTTATTCTTCACCCAAGCGTTGCAACACTTCAAGGCACGTTAACCTTACAATAACACCCGCCAGCATTTTAGCTTTTTCTGAATCACTACAGTCAATGTTCATCACTTTGATTGCTTCGTTAAATAGTTCACTATGATCATTTATTATATTGTTTACATCATTCTCAAAACCAGATTCACTAAAATCAATGTTTAACGCTTTCATTGTCTCGTTAAATAGTTCATTACAATTCTTTAAATCAGATACACTAAGTTTGGCAGCCATTTTAATCTAAAATAAATGAAAAAAAATTGTAATTCAACTGTTATTTATAGTCTTTTCTAATCGTAAACCTAATCTTCATTAAAGTGAATAGTTACTCCTTCAGGGCTGGTAGAAAAAGTCAGATTAACATCTTGAGAAGTTATATAATCAACTAAAATGGCAAACAATTTTATGGCCGGTTGAGGCCAAGAATCTTGTATTTCACTGATGGCCTTCTTTACGCTGGTTTGTATATTTATGTGAATAAAAAGATCAGTAATTGATGTTTCAAACCTGCTCCTTAACCTTTCTCTATGGGCCTTCCAATTCAATGTGTGAAGTATATTAGTAAGCTTTCTAACTTCTTCGGGCTCATTTTTAAACCAGAATAAAATTATAAATTAAAAAAATTAATTAATCAGTTTCTCTCTCCCTCATTCACTCCCACATCTCTGTCTGTCTGTCTCTCTCTCTCTCTCTCTCTCTCTCACACGCACAAACACACGCACGCACGGACACACACACAAACAACAAACAAACAAACACACACACAATAGATGGGGAGGTGCTTGCAGGGAAATGTGAAGAGGGTTTTTTTGTTGTTCACACTTAAGCGGCGTAAATTCGAGACAGCCGCCAAAACACTTATCAGAGTCCTGAATCAATAATCACAAGATCTCTTCAAAGTTCTCTCAGCGGCCATCTGAATAGACAGCCTTAAAGCAGCAAACGGCGAAGCGGATGAAGATGAAGCAGGCAACCACAGCAGCAAAACAGCGAAGCCACAACAGCAAAAAAGTCATTTTCATTATGTACAATTACAAAGTCATGGAATCGAAGTGCCAGCAGGTAACCTTTGACCGACCATGGTGGAGCGCTAACAAAGGTTTTTTCCCTCCCTCTCATAACCTTGACCGACCATGGCTGGAGCGCTGGTAGACGCGCTTGGTTAGTAAAACGCACAGGGAAAAGCCCCGCATCAAACCAACCGACCGACCGATCGATGATTCAGACGGCGCGCGAGCTGGGAGGTTTCTATCATGACCTTTGACCGACCATGGTTGGAGCGCTGGCGCCTCTTGCTTCCTGGGAGCCGGTCGGCGGTTTACACGTAACCGTTACTATTTTTAGAAGCACGTCATGCGTTTGTGGCATTCACTGAGAGTCTTGCAGCAGAACCAACCTTCAGTAAAACAGGTGTAATTTCAGTTATGTTTTCCAGCTTCATAAAAAACCTTCATCAATCGGCTCATAATCAAGTTGCTCTACAAAACAATTACGTAAAAAGCGTCCAGTTCACTTACTGCCATTTCACGTTTTCCTTGCTTCGCTTCCAAAAGATCTAGACTATCTCTTTTGGCTGGGTTGGAAGCAAAGCAAGACTCGACAAACCCACATCTTCACTCATTTACGTGCCCGGCCAAAATGCCGATCAGCCTCACGCTCGACTTTCTCCCCGGCAGAAATAAACGTCATACCTCCCTGTCGATTGGTTGAACGCGCACACGTGAGGTGCAGGCTCCTGTGCAGTGGAGCATGCAAAAAACAGTGGTGGCATTCAATATTGATTGCAAGCAGTCTGGCAGCCGGTCGTGAACAAACGAAACCTGTCAACCCATATAAATTTTTAGTTGATTTTATGTGCCTGGAGAGAATGTAAATATCTTTGTTCACGATCACCAAATCTTATCTAGCACGCAAGCCCCATTTTGAAACACTAATTACGTCAATTTAGATGTTTTTTGCGTGTTAATTTTTTTGTGAAATAGGTGTTAATTTTGGCCAAAACTGACATGTGATGGACGTGATTTGTATGTGAAAAGGGGGGTTTTCGTGCAAAATAACATGGGTGAGCTTGAACGAAGATATTTACATTCTCTGGGGGTTAGACAGAAACAGATTCATCGAACAAACACACAAACCGTCCAGAGAAGTATTCACATTCCCACGTGTCTTTTGGCGCTGAATCTGATGCAGATAGCTGTAAACAAAGTTGGTGTCTTCCTGTAGCTCCGGACGTTCCTCTATGTGATGTTCAGCCACTTGTTTATCCACAAAATCATAGATACGGGCAACGTTGGACATGAGCTCCTTGTTTTTAAACAGGTCACCAGGGACGTAGCGTAGTGCAGGTATGAAATTTAGAATGGCTGCTCCTGCAAATGAATCACATTTTCCACAAACGGAGTACGTTAAACATATTATCTCTCCGTCTGTCTGTCTGTCTGTCTGTCTCTCCTCTTTCTCTCTCTCTCTGGTATGGAAAGTATATATATATATATATATATATATATATATATATATATATATATATATATATATATATATATATATCAATATCAATGTGATTAAAATACCCAAAAACGATTTTTAGAGTGCTCAACCCCTTGGGGAGCAACATTTGTTAAAATAAGGTTTTTAAAAGGAGTAATCTACAAATTTGTTTCGAGCGTATCGCTCTACTATCCATTATACTTTAACAAGTTAGGCAACTAATCCGCATTGGTATTGCTTTTAAATTCAGTTTGTGTCTACATGCGTGTCTCTGTGGTTGTCATTGATTTGACAACAGACAGCCATTCACAATCTCTGTCGACCTCACTAAGGCTTTCAATACTGTGAGCAAAGCTATCGCGGGAAGATCATGGCAAAAGTTGGACGCCTAAACAAATTCATCATGTGTAAGACAGTGCCAAGAAGGAATGATGGTTCATGTGTTTGATGATGGTGACAGATTTTTTATGCCTTTCTAGTTTCAAAAAGGCATCGGGCAGGGTTGTCTGCTGATTTCCACTTTCTTCGGCATGCTGACAGACTCTTATAAGGATAATAAGACATCAATATCAGACGCAGAATGAATGAGAAACTGTTCAACGTGCACCATCTCCAGGTCATCATGAGGTCAGAGGAAATTACAGGCTCAGAGCCTGACATGCAGGTTGGCGATGCCTGTGCTATGCCTCCATAGAACGCTGTATATGGGGGATGTACTTCATCACTCGCAACGGAAATATATAATTTCCTTCAACCCAACAAAATCCAAACACCTTCTTCCAGTAAAGTCTATAGTCATCATCAGACCTAACCCTTTCAACCCTTCTGATTTTACAGCCTGGACACCTTTTCCTGTCTAGCCAGTTCGGGCTAATCTTCCGCCACGATGTTAACAACTCCGTACTGTTGCAATAAAACCAAATATTTATCAACATACGACAGTTCTATATCATGTCATTTATCTTTGGCTTAAGATGCTTTGACAAATCGAAAATTTATTTTACATATTTCTCTATAACTTCGTGTTTCAGTGTAAACTTCAGATTCAGTTTCAGCTTAAAGACTTCAAAACTTTGACATGTTATGAACAAAATGAGTATTTCAACTGCATTAAATTAGAAAACTGTAAGTCGCATAGTGTTGGAGCAACACTGTTTTGAGTGCATCATGTCTGTCACCCTGATATTGCTTGGGCTCAGGTGGCTTTCTTGAGTGGCATTCGGTAATGCTGGACCTAATGGATGCACATCATCATCACACACAGAAACAAACCCACTTTGTCACTAACCTGATACTAGCTTGAAATTCTCATCCAGCAGTCCCATGTAGCGGAGGATTTCAGGGTCTTGGTAGTCAAACCGCTTTCAAAGATGATGGAACAGATGTTGTTGGAGACGCTGACCTTGGTCATTTTCTCAAGATCAGCTGGCGCCCCCTGGTGATCCTCGATAGCCCGGATGTAGTGAGTGATCTCCTCCTGGATCCTTTCAGCCAGCACGTTCTTGCCCATGCCCATCTGACGGAGAATCTCCACGGCTGTCTTGCGCTGTTCTTTCCACTCAGAGCCAGATGAGCTTACCACGCCTTTATTGTGCAAAAGATAACCACAAGGTTTTTCATATCATTTCTTAGCACATACTGCCCCTTCCCTCCCCTCGCCCCGATCACAACTCTGTGTGTGTATGTGTGTGTGTGTGTGTGTGTGTGGTGTGTGTGTGTGTGTGTGGTGTGTGTGTGTGTGTGTGTGTGTGTGATTTCTTCCTTCTCCATCTCCATCAATCAATTCCTCTTCATTCTGATGTTTGTTGAATGTACACGAACGGTACTGTCAATTCTGCCATTGATTCCAAAGGTTTAGATTTTATTTTTGCTGTCCCAACCTCTGCGCCACCTCAGAGGCAGTGCACCCACGCCACTCATTCCGACACCCCGTCCACAGCCACAGTCCGGTCAGGCCCTGCCGCAGCCCCGGCACCGGCAATCCACAGGGAGCAGTCAATGTCAAGTCGTCAAGAGGCAACCCACCGGAGGAAACACTGCACTGCTGCCGAGTCACTTCGGTGGTGTTCAGTGGCGCCTGTTCTGATCTAACATACGCAGGACACCACCTACTAAGCCCTCTACTGACGACAATAATTGCTTAGTCGCGGAGCCGGCGTGAGTGAGCTCTCCCTCCGGAGGGCGCCACCACGTCCGTCCAACGACAGCCCCCATGGACTCGCCGATACTGGTGACCCAGACGGAACCAAACCAAGCCCACAGACGTGGAGAGGACATCGAAATTGAGGTCACCATGAGAGCAGGGCATGAAGGGCCACAGAATTTGAGACTTTTTTATGCTGATCGATGAGAATGAGGATGATTACGATGATGCTACGGATTTCCTTTTCGGTCTGAGACTACATGACAGGGCTGTACTCTACGCTTCCTTTCATAATATATATCCCGGCGTCAACCAGGCCCGAGAGATACGGGCACCTGCAGTGTTGGTCAGGAAATTTGATTAACACTCAGAAACGCATCCATTAAGACGATGAAACTCGACTGTGTGGTCCCAGTCTTCCCAACGGAGTCTGCAGCAAACTCAACTCTGGGTAGGAACCGGTCGGGGCAGAAAAACCCACATGACTCTGATGGGATTCGAACCCACGACCTCCCAGCCGGGAGTCCGCGACGCTAACCACTTCACCACGGCGGCTGGTCCAAAGGTTTAGATTTCTTCCGTCCGGTTCGTTTGTTCGTTATGTTTTTTTTTTATTGATCTATGCACTTATATATCTATTCATTTATCTATTCATTTGTTCATGTATTTATTTATTTCTTCATTTATTTATTTATTTTCATTCATCTATGTATTTATTCTTTTATTAATTTACGTATTTATTGTACAGTGTTAGGAAATAAACACTAGACGTCGGCTATTCCATTGGATGAGTAAACGACTGGCTTTCATTGAGGTGAAAAAAAAAAGAAAAAGAAAAAAAATCACGTGCAACGAATGTCCTGGTCACCTTTGTGATTAGTGATTTGCCCCATCAAGCCGTCAAGTGGTCGATCGGGAGAAGACATCAGCGAAGGTGACGAGGGCTTCACGGATGGCTGAATAGCTGGCCAGCACCACCACCAGCTTCCCTCCCATGTACAGACTGAACACGTCCCCGTACTGACGTCTCCACGTCCAGAACTGGGGCCGTGGGTCCTTGGGCATCAGGTGCAGGTGGCCCAGCAGGGGCAGGGCAGGTCCAGGGCCTGGGGAGGCCAGGGGGTCGTCGTGTGGACAGCCACCACAGCAGACACAACAGCACCACCCCTCCCAGGAGGAGAGTGGTGGGGTCAAGTGATGATAGTATAGACATCAGTATCTGTAAAATACAACTAGACATGAAAGTAGAATGACAATGTTTTAAAACGTAATATGATAGATGAATGTTTTCAGTACACAACACGAACGACACAACAATATCATCCATCATAATGACTCACTCAAAAAGTACACTTACCGATGAGCAGTTGAGCGTGATAGATGAGAGTAAGTGAACGGTGTGTGTGTGTGTGTGTGTGTGTGTGTGTGTGTGTGTGTGTGTGTGTGTGTGTGTGTGGTGTGTGAGGAGGGGGGAGGGTGATTTAGGTAGTGTACAACCTTCCAATTGTTGACGATGCTTGTTTTGACGTGTTTAATGCAGAATCTTTTTTTTCAGAATGCGTACGTTCGGGAATCAAAAAAAAAAAGAAGTTTGAATTATGGTTAGGATGGTGGCGGTGAGGAGCTATTAGAACACACTTCTGATCGACGCGTGCGCTGCGCGCGCGCGCTCGCACACACACACACACACACACACACACACACACACACACACACACACACACACACACACGCACACACACACACACACACACCGCCCCAGCACATGCGCTTGGTACATCAGTTTCTTGAAACGAGGGAAATCACTGATAAAGCATCATATTTGAGGGCGATTTCTAGAGCACAACAATAATAACAATAATAGTAACAACAATAACAAGAACACTACTACTACTACTACTATTACTACTACTACTACTATTGATATCAATTTTGATAGTAACAACAACAATAACAATCATCATCATCATCAAAATAATAATAATGATGATAATGATGATGACAATAACAATATACAATAATGATGATGACGATGATGATGATATCTCTGATCCAATATATTGCAATCTTGACCACCTACTTTCTCTTTCCCCCCCCCCTTTCTTCACCTCCTCCCTGCTCTTCATTTATTAGCGGAACGTCGGGCCATGAAGTCTCCATGGTAGCATTATCAACATTGTCTATGGATTCTCTGAGGAAAAGAGAGGACACGTACAGCAGAAGAACGAGTAAGCAAAGGAAAAGAACACTTGATGTCTACATACGCCTAGATCTGGTTTTCAGCCACAACGAGCAGTCTTTTACTGGTCCACTGCCTGTTTCTTTGTATGCAAACACGACCTGATGGCTGTACTGGCGTAGCTCTAACCACCATAAACAATGTACAGGTATAGGAATATTTGATAAGAACAACCCGGGTGCCTAAATACGTGTACCTTCTTCTTCTTCTTCTTCTCCTCTTTTCTTCTTCTTCTTTTTGCTTGTTGTTGTTGTTGTTCTTCTTCTTCTTTAAACACCACCATAGCTAATCTGTTGCCAGTCCAACATCGTTTTCCTTGTATGAAGACAAGACCTGATATCTACACTGACTTACCTCGTATTCGTCCACCGCCAAAACCTTGTCTATTGCCAGTCCAACGTCAGTTTCAGTTTCAGTTTCATCAAGGAGGCGTCACTGCGTGCGGACTAGTCCATATACGCTAGACCACATCCACTAAGTCTTAAGACAACACTACGCATAATTTGAAGCTGATGGATAAATGAATTAAGAACAAAGATGAGACAATTGAAAAAGAGGGTCTCGTGGCTACGACTCGGCGGATGTCTGACCTACGCTTTAGCCCAACGCGCTGGTCAGGCTGTCACACTGTCACTTTTGCACACACGCATTCATGACAGCATTTACCCATACGCACACGCAATCTTTCCAATCAACCAAAAGGCGCACTACCGAATGTTTTTTTCTTCTCCCCCTCTCCTTCGGGGAAAAACACTTTACTAAATCACATCAGAACAATTAATGAATAGATTCTATACATGTATCTCTCTTCATTTTCACACTGAGAGATAAATCAATACATTCAAGATTCCATAAAGTCATGGCCTTCGCATAACATTGGCCCAAGATCCAGACCAGGTGAATAAATAATTCCTGCAATTATGATGCCATACCCGCATCAGAGATGAGACTCGCCCCATACTGTCATGATTCCCTGTCTCTCTCAGAAATCGTGTCGCCCCCTTGAATTCTCCTGTCATTTGAGAGATGATGAGTTCCAACTCCTCTACCTGGAGTCTTTTACTGCTGGGGCTGAACTACCGGTGTTTTCCCCACACCTTGGCCATCGTTAACCACCTGACGGGGTGAAGAGTGAAGGGTGAAGGGCTGAAAACACGAATAAGGTTCGTGTAAGTAACCTGCTTCCCAAGTAAACATATGAATTCTTTCTTTCTCTTTTCTTTAGGTTTTCCCCTGTAGCTTTCCCCAACTATCTCTGGCTCACCCGGTAATGACTGGTCAGCGGTGAGGACCAGCGTCCTGACAGGTTCGAGTCTCTAGGCCATCTACTGGGCTAAAACTGATTCTTTCCTCCCTCCTCCTAGTGAGTGCATACTCAGTGTTCACAACACATGACCAGCACCTTAACTATCTCTCAGTGGTCACTTTCACCCAATGACCACCCTTGTTTCTGTTAATGAGTGAAATCACAATTATTTGGGGACGCCCGCTACACTAGTCAAGCCACATGAATATTCTTCCTTTTTAGTTGTGGCATGGGGAAACGATTCATATCACTAAACTACATGTGATGGAGCGTCACATGCCTTGATGTGAGGCTACGTCACATGACACAGACCTTGAGTGCCTACTTACCATTCGTGTGTGTGTGTGTGTGTGTGTGTGTGTGTGTGGTGTGTGTGTGTGTGTGTGTGTGTGTGTGTGTGTGTGTGTGTGTGTGTGTTTGTGTGTGTGTGTGTGTGCGTGTGTGGTGGATGTACACGTGTGTGTATGATGTGTGGTCATGGGCCCATGTGTGTGCGTGGGCGCGCGCGCGCGCGCGCGCGCGCGTGTGTGTGTGTGTGTGTGTGTGTGTGTGTGTGTGTGTGTGTGTGTGTGTGTGTGTGTGTGTGTGTTGTGACTGCGTGCGTGAATGTTCAGAAGATGACTTAGGAACAAGAACAGGACCATCAAATACAGCATATAAGTGCACGCGCAACTTACGCGCACACACACATACACATAACAATAAGAACAACAACTCCTCCCCTCAAACATATCCCACGCACACACACACACACACACGCACGCGTGCGCACGCACAAGCACAAACGCCCCTCCCCTCCCCCCACACACACTCACACACTCTCTCACACACACACACTCACACACCAACGCTTCCACACACACGTCTGTGGACTCTCTAATTAACATGCTGGCATTACCCCACTGATAAAACACACACACACACACACACACACACACACACACACACACACACACACACACACACACACACACACACACACACACTCGCTCACTCTCTCCCACACACACTCACACACCAACGCTTGCACACTCATGATGTACATGGACACTCTAACATGCTGGCAAAGTCTTATCTCAGTTGACATGTTTCATCTTTTGTGTCGGTTATTGGAAAGGCCCAGTATGAGTTTGCCCAAATCTCTAGGAGTCTTCGCAATGTTGGCCTTGAAATTATTCCAATGTTTGTGTGGTTGGTGATGTTTCTTGCTCTTCCCTTAAGTCTGGATGTGCGGCCACTTCCTCTCTTGATTTTCAGATCTGACAGATGGTCTATGGTATAGTGGCTTTGCTCTTGTTTGCTTAAGTGATTCTTCAGATTTCTTATCACATCAGATCGGCCGAGCAGTAATCCAGTTCTTCTTGTTGCCTTGCCAGCCAGTATCTGCTCTCTCGTTTCCTTTAACTCCAGCATGTCCAGGGCAGTACATCCATATGAGTCTCTCTAATGGAAGGCTGCGCATTAATTCATTCCAAGCAGGGCTTCCCATTCCACTTTTCACTTTCTGAAGTAGGTTCATGGAGTCAGTCGGTATCATGGCTTGTTGAGTTTGAAAACTGGCTTATGGATTTAAGCCAGTTGAGTGCTTGTGTCACTGCTTCTACCTCCATTGTTAGACTGAAGTTGTTAAATTGTACGCACCATTGTCTTCCTGAATAGTTCGGCCATTTTGCTTCACTGTGAACCCCCATTTTGACTTACCTTTGGTGACAAAACCGACAGTGTATATCAAAATATCATCGTTTGTGAAAAGGGTTTAAACCACATCTAAATTTTTCTGCGTTGGTTTTGCCCTGGCCATTCTAGACAATGTCTTCCAAGTTCGGGGATGAGAAATTTTGGGAAGGGCTTCAAGTGCTGATATTCTCCCTTTCCTTGGTTTTTTTGACTTCTGCAAGGGGCACCAAGCTGATACTGTCTTCTGCCTGTCCCATCCATTTTTTCCACTCCTCCCGATGCCTTTTTTTTTTCCTTAACCCCGCATGAAGGGGGTTTTGGGGGGATTTTCAAGGGGTTTCTAAATATGCCTTTCATCTGTCCAGCTTGGGGGTCTTATCTGCATCGAAGAAGTCGACGGTACGCAAAATTGAACGGGGGTCCTTTTTGGGGCCCCCCAGTTCAATCTCATTGCTTCTTTTAAATTCTTCAAATTTGAAGGGGTTTGCTGTTCTGTTGGACATGTTGAAAACCCTAACCCAAATCTACACACTGAGTACAAGTGCTGAACAGTGGGTAGAGAGGCCTTTTCAATCCCTTTTAGCCCCATTGCTTTCAGCGTTTGGGGCCTTTTTGCATTTAAGAACACATTCCAAATGCTTTCAAATTAGCTTTCTGTCAAACCCTACACCCAAAAAGCAAAATTTTGTTAGTTGATTAAATTTGGGTATCCATTGAAGGAAACTGGTGGGTACTTGTCCGAGTCTTTTTGCTGAGACAGACAAGTCGGGGCTTTTGTGGGGTTGGGGGGACATCCATTTTCTTGACCCCATTGAGAAAGTTTTCAAACTTTTGCTGATCTGTTTTTTCGTTCTTTCTTCAGCATTTTTGATTTTTTTGTAGATAAGTCGTCATCTGCAAAGTCATCACTTAAAATTTCCGTTTCGTTAGTCTCTGGGCCTTAGGAAACATTGCACAAAAAAAGGGGAAAGAGGAGAACCTTTGGGTAACCCCAAATAGTTTATGAGGCCAGAAGCCAATCTCCAAATCGTAATGAGGGTTCGCTCCCAAAGGGCCCTGCTACCACTGTGTCTTGCTGCCCATATCAAGGAGTAGTTCCTGAGAAGAGAGTCCAACTCACTTTCCCTCACTGAGACCTGACCCTGATAACCTTACAGACGATAACACAAGGGTTTTTTGGTTTGGGAATAAAAATTTCTCATACTTGTTCACCGCTATGAAATTTAACAATCATACCCCAAGAAAAAAAGTTAATGCAACCGTTCCCGCTTTGGGGGGCTAGCGTCGGTCAGCTATACATTATCTTCCCTCTTTTAAGGTGCAGGTGTGCCCTCAGTTTTGAAAGAAAAGAAGACAAAGAAGAAGAAAAAAGGGGATCAAGGATGAATCACGAAGAGGACGACGACGAAATCAAAAGACGCCGACGTGGTGTTTTTTTTAATCAATGTAGGTCACGTAAATTTCGTTGACAGTCAAACGCCTTTTTAAAATCAATAAATCTACGAAAATTTACGACTAAAGAAAACGTTTTTGAATCGGGCAAGAAGGAAACATAGGGCCCCTTTACAGTCGATACCGCGTTTAAATCCACCTGAGTTCACCAAAAAGGGTTTTTTTTTCTCTACATATTCCCAAAGTTTTAATTAATGTGACAAAACTTTGCTACTAATGTCAGAAAAGGGAAAACCTCGATATTTTTTTACTTGTTCAAAAACACTTTTGAAAACAGGGAAGAGTTACAGATTCAAAACCAAAGCCCGGGGAAAAAAAAAAACCCTTATTATGGGCAAGCATTGAAAAACATGACAAAAAAAGCTGTGACTGTTCGCGCGAAGCTTTCAAAAGCTCCCCCAAATTTCCCCCTCAGGACCGCACTTTACCAACTTTAATTTCTTAAACTAGCAAAATTTCATCTTTTTGAAATGGAGGGTCCATAAACCATTTCCCTTTAGCACAGCATAATCATAAGTATTTGGAAATCCCGTTAGTAAGTTTAAAATTGGGACCACTCATTAAAGGGGAAACTACTTCGGGGTTTTTTCGTTTCGGGCAAATCTTTTTTATGCGCCCCCCCAAAAACCCTTTTTGATAGAGCGGATGCTGGTTTTTCAAATATTGCTTTTAAATTCCCTTTTTCCTGTCTAAAAAGTTCTTGTTTTCACTTCTACCCTTAATACACATTTTCATCATTCTTACCAAGTTCTACAAAATGTAATCAAAAATTTTCATTTTTCCTTTTTTAAGATTACATTCTCTTGAACCATCCCTCTTTATGTTTAAGGTCGGGTTCACCTTATGGTTCTGTTCATGCATTACACATTTCTTACACAATCATTAAACACATTCGCTTTCACAATATTTACAAAATTAGTCAGGGCATTTTTCAGCTTGAGATTTTCAGCTTCCAGAGTTTTTTCATAAAAAAACCGACTGTATGTTCATTTCATACACTTTTTTTCATTATTGAATCTCCTTATCACCTTTTTCTACGAGACAATTCTGAACAAAAAAAAAGATAAAGAGGACATTGTCGAATAATACTCAATAACACCATCTCACAAACACTTTGATAATAATGCGGGGGCAAAATGAAATAATCGTTCACGCTCATCCATTTTCTCTGATAATTTGTAGCGAACTTCCGGGTCGCCATACATGAACCTTTAAAGAACTACTAGATCAAAGGCAATGCACATTTTAATAAACAATTTACCATAAGGTTTAAATGTTTATTTTGAAAGGCCCTTTTAAAAACATGCGGCTCGAAAATGATGTTTTTCATTTTAACGGGCCGAGGGGGAAAACATTTAAAATTTTGGGCTTTCAAAAACCCAATCTTTACATAAACGCACCATTTAGTAATAAATCATCATTTTCAATTTTGCAATCCCCTGATCATAACCAAAAGCAAAAAGGGATAACCCCGGGGGTACATACACCAGAGGAAAACGTCACACGAACACCCAAAAAATTGCTTATCAAAAACAAAGAAACAAATTTCATATTAAAACACCAAAATAGTACGAAGGGACAAAACCCTTTTTTTAAGCAACTTAGCCCCCTAAATTTTTTCCCCTCAACTAGTACATTTTACAGGGGGTTTTTTCAATACAATTCAATTCAGCGAATAAACCAAATCCCAACTTTTCCCCAAAATCTCCACCAAAAAACAATACAAAAAGAAACATTTGACAAAAAAATCATTTAAAAATTAATTTTTAAATCATTAACTTCAAAACAGAAAGGAAAAGGGCTCATGATGTATGGAAGAAAAATTAGAAAATGAAACTGGTCGGAGTATTTTCTTTAGAGGAACAGAGTTTTTCATATATCACCGAGACAAAGGGCCCCCCCACCCCCCTGCGACACCAAAAAGGGACGAGAAACCAAAACATTGAACAAGAATCGAACCATAACTTGGGGAAATTTTCCGCCGGGAGAGCGATCGCCTGATTTCCACTGCCCCCTCGGCGCCCCAGTGCGAGTGGGGAGCAAAAGAGGGAAGGGTCAGGGGTTTAGCAAAAACCCTGTATCCCCCGAAAACGTCCCTCATCGGGCCAAAATCCATCAACTTCTCTCAAGAGTTTTGGGACCGAGCAAACTTTTTGCCATTAAAAAGCAAAGATCGCAGTCATCGTACTTCTTTCCCTGCTTCTGGCTTCCCTTGGAAATGGATTCAAATTCCTCTTACATCACAGACCTTGTGAGAAATCCTCAAAAAAATGCCCACTGCCCTTAGTTTTTTTTTTTTTGTTTTGTTTTTTTTTGCTTTCAGGGGTTTGATTTTTTTTTGGTCTTAGAAAACACTGACAAAAAAGGTAGAATTAGGGTTTGGGGGCCAATCTATGTACAGGTAAAATTCTTTAAATTTTCAGTTTTTTCTAATTCACATGATAAGATCCTGAATTTAAACCTTTAAAGACTTCATTCGTTTATTCTCCCCTCTTGGGATCCATGGAATATCGGTTAACATCTTGAAAAAAGCCAGATAATCACATTTGTTTTGCAGGGTTTTCTACTTTTTCATTTAAGTCATTTTTCTTTTTTTTTTAAAAAAACATTCGTGGTCGCGTCAGTAATTTTTTTTAAGTTCACTTACAAACCTAATACCCACACTCCCGGGGGGAGCTACGACATCTTTTTTAACACGTCCATCTTGCTTTGAGGGTCGTCAATTTTTTCCATCAGAATCACATCACCAGAGAATTCCTTGAAAACGGAAGGTATGGTTTAGAGCCGGGGCTGCCCCATGATGCCAGCCGACTGGAGTTCCCTTTCCAGGTTGGGGCCAGGTTTTACTCGACTCCCCCTCACGCAAAATAATTACGCCAAGCCCCAAAAAAAAAAAGTCCCCCCAAACAACAGAACAAGGCAGTCCGAGCAAAACCGGCTGGGGGAGAAGTGGTATCAACATGGCCCTCCATTTTGCTTTCTTGATAAACCCTTTCAATGAAATTATATAAAATTATCGGCACAAAAGTTTCCCCATTTCACCCGAAAATCGAGCTGGGCCCATGGGGGAAAACGTACGTAGGGCACCAATTCAAGGATGGGGCAGGCTTTCAACAAGTAAATAGTCAAAACTGAACGACTGACATGTGACCGTACACCTGCACGAGAAAAGTGCGCCCCCTGAGAGAGGGGAGAGAAGGGGAAGAGAAGAGAGAAGAGGGGTGCTCTTCAACAATAATTATCCAACCAAATTTTTAAAATTTGAGACATTATGTAGGGGAAAATCTTGTATGATGGGGAAAATGTGTTTGTGTGAGTGTGTTGTTGTGTGTGTGTGTTGGGGTGTGTTGTGGTGTGGTTTTGTGGTGTTGTCTGCGTTCGTGTGTGGGGGGGGGTACATGCAGGCTAAAACTGCATTTCTAATAAACAAAATTTTTTTAATCTAAAAAAAAAAGGGGGGGGGGGGGAAGCGGAACGGGGGAAAGAAAACTTAAAAAGAATGACAAATCAAAAAATCAAATTTAAAATCTTAACTATAGCGTGTTTTGTGTGGGTGGTGGTGGTGTGTGTGCGGCGTGCGTGGGGCGGCGTGCTGCGTCGTCTGCGTGCTGCGTGCGGCGTGCGCGCGCCGCGCGCGCGTGTGTTCGTTTTTTCGTTTTAAAAAACGTCATCCACCTAACCGGGCTTTAAAACTGTGGTGTGTGGTGTGTGTTGTGTGTTTTGTGTGTTGTGGTGTGTGGTTCGCCGTTCTTTAATTTAACGTCTATCCACCTAACAGGATTTTGACACTTGTGTGTTGTTGGGGGTGTGTTTTGGTGTGTGTGGCGTGCGTGGTGCGGCGGCGTGCTGCGTGTGGTGTGTGTGTTGTTTGTTCGTTTTTTAATTTAACGCTATCCCCCCAACATATCTTAACAGTGTTGGGGGTGTGTGGTTGTTGGTGTTGTGTGTGGGGGTTTTGGTTTTGTGGGTGTGTGTGTGTGTTCGCTCGTTCTTTTAAATTTAACGTCTACCACCTAACAGTGACTTAGACAAGTGTGTGGTTGGGGTGTGGGGTGTGTGTGGTGGTGGTGTGTTGTGGTGTGTGTGTGGGTGTGTGTTGTGTGTGGTGTTCGCTCGTTCTTTAATTTAACGTCTATCCACCTAACAGTGATCTTAGACAATGTGTGTGTGTGTGGTGTGTTGTGTGTGTGTTTGTGTGTGTGTGGGTGTGTGTTTTTTGTGTGTTGTTGTGTGTGTATGTGTGTGTGTGTGTGTGTTGTTCGTTCTTTAATTTAACGTCTATCCACCTAACAGTGATCTTAGACAATGTGTGTGTGTGTGTGTGTGTGTGTGTGGTGTGTGTGTGTGTGTGTGTGTGTGTGTGTGTGTGTGGGTGTGTGTACTCGCAGTCTAAGCCTGCAGAAGCCCAATTTGATGTGAGATCTTGGGCAACATGAGCAGCACTAGGGTCGGTATGCAAGGTATGATGAGAGAGTGGCTGAGGCTTTCTAGTAAAGAACTTTTCTCCTTTTCTTGTTGGCATGCTCGAGGCCCAGCATCTTGGCTGAGGAACACAGTTTTGGTTGCACCGGGCGACAGTAAACGACACATTGGGCTAGTACACCCATCTTGTTGGGAATGGTCAAACATCAGGCTGGAATCTTAACTGATTCGATTTTGAAATTCGTTGGTATACTGCTTTGCTTGTGACATGTGTTAAAAGAAGGGTCCTAAGACGAGACCAATCCGGAGGACGTAACGGACCCTGAGGTCAAGCCCTGACTGTTGTGAACAAGCCGGAAATTTTCTCATTAAAGTTTTATTTCATCCACTAGGTCTCTCTCTCTCTCTCTCTCTCTCTCTCTCTCTCTCTCTCTCTCTTCTTTTAAGAAATTTAATGAGAACAAATTTTATTCGGTTGTTGTCCACTACATAAACATGGCCCCCCAAGTGCTATGAGCGACAGCCTAGTGTGCTGTCCTCCAGTCATATTCTTTTCCAGTTGCCGTACAAAATACATAGTCAGTTCACTCCTGGCCTACTTTGGGCGCTGGCAAGTGACAGATCCCACCGCCATGTATAGATTTACAAAGGTGGGTAACCTCAAGAGGGAAGGGAAGGGGGATGAAGGGGAAGGGGGTCCAATATTCTTTAGACGTCTAGGTCAGGGTGTTCTGGAATTCAACGTGACCCGGAGACGAGACGGAGCCCCGCTGAAACGGAATAGGGGCGTCTCAAGTTCGTCGTAGCTGAGAACGCAGCGACAAAATACACAAACGTGGCGACTGCTGAAAGAGCCAAACAGGCACGTGAAAATATTAATGGTAGTGATAGGTGCCTGAATAGCAAGACATCGCAAATAATAAATGGAGGTCTTTGCATTTCACACAAAAAAGAACATAAAACACATAGTTAGTTTCAAAGCAAGGTGACTGAAGGCGGAAGTGAGGCAAATGTTAAAAAGAAAGGGTATTAGTTCCGCAAGACAATACACACAAACAGATTACAGGACAAAACACAATGCATTACGACCTTGTGAGTCTTCTTCAGGCAAAAACAAACAACGTTTAGGACAATGAAAATGAAGAACGAGCAACCACTCATCTTCCCATATGTGGCGCGAACATTTTGAGATGAAAGAGTAGTAAAGGGTGTGTGGTAAGTTTGAGGATATACTTATACCATATTTTCTATGAAACATGCACTGTCCAAACACTCCATGAACAAAACATTTTGTGCCGAATATGAGAACATAAGTGGTTGCTCGTTCTTCATTTTCATTGTCTTAATGTTGTTTATTTTTGCCTGAAGAAGACCAGCACACAGAGAAACAGCTTCATCGAATGAATTATCAGCTTTGCTGCATGCGCACAAAGCGTCACACTTTTAAAGATACAGTGCACTGCTGAAAAGTTGACTTTACAGTTTTGGCCAATTTCCGCCCCACTTTGTAATAAATCTTACGTAAAAATGGCTGATCAGTTCGACAGACGTGGTGGCACCCTCCGGAGGGAGAGCTCACTCACGCCGGCTCCGTGACTAAGCAATTATTGTCGTCAGTTGGGGCTAAGCAGGTGGTGTCCTGCGTATGTTAGATCAGAACAGGCACCACCGAACACCACCGAAGTGACTCAGCAGCAGTGCAGTGTCTCCTCTGGTGGGTTGCCTCTTGACGACTTGACATTGACTGCTCCCCGTGGATTGCCGGTGCCGGGGCTGCGGCGGGGCCGACCGGGCTGTGGCTGTTGACGGAGAGTCGGAATGAGTGCTTGAGTGCACTGCCTCTGAGGTGGCGCAGAGTTTGGGACAGCAAAAAACAACAACAACAACAAAAACACCCCTCCACCACACACACACACACACACACCACACACACACACACACACACACACACACACACTTACACGCACACTGCACATACACATCGCTCCATGTGTGCCCGTGCGCGCGCGTGCACACACACACACACACACACACACACACACACACACACACACACACACACACATAACACAAGCGCATGCGTGAACACACACACACACACACACAACAACCACACACACACACGCGCGCGCGCGCGCATGTCTATGTGGATAGACGTTAAAGTAACGAAGAAATAACAACAACAAAAACAACAGCACGCGCCAGCGCTCTCGCACGCACGCACACACACACACACACACACACACACACACACACACAAACAACGTGCGCGCGCGCGCACTCAGATTGTACTCAGACTGTAGATACATGCTAAATTCAAGACATAACACACACACACACACACACACACACACACACACACACACACACACACACACACACACACACACGCTCACTAACACAAGCGCATGCGTGAACACAAAGAACACGCACGCGTGCGCGCGCATGTCTGTGTGGACAGACGTTAAAGTAACAGAAATAACAACAACAAAACAACAGCACGCGCCAGTGCTCTCGCATGCTCGCACGCGCGCACACACACACACACGCACGCACGCACACACACACACCACCACATACACACACACACATACACATACACTAACACTAACACTAACACACACACAACAACCACACACACACACACACACACACAGACACGGCGTGCGCACGCACACAGATTCTGTCTGTAGATACATGCTAAATTCAAGAAATAGCACACACACACACACACACACACACACACACACACACACACACCAGGTACTTCAGATGTTTCTCTCCGATTCCTCACTCCTCCTTCTTTTAACCTCCACACTATCCAACAGCCCCTTTCCTCTCCAAACAACCACCACTTCCACCCCCATCCCCGGTAGTGTGTGTGTGTGTGTGTGTGTGTGTGTGTGTGTGTGTGTGTGTGTGTGTGTGTGTGTGTGTGTGTCTGTGCGTGCGTGCGTGCGTGCGTGCGTGCGTGCGTGCGTGCGTGCGTGTGTGTGTGTGTGTGTGTGTGTGTGTGTGTGTGTGTGTGTGTGTGTGTGTGTGTGATTGGGGGGTGTGCCAATCTTTCAGTTGAGACTCCCTTTGGTTGTTTTTTTTTTTTTAATGGTTTTATTTCTCTCCGTTGAACACATACAATAAAAAATTAACCGATTCATAAAGAAACCATGGGATGGTGTCCGATTGATCGACAGGTAACAACCCTACCCCACCCCCCGCATTTGTGTGTGCGCGTGTGTCCGCGCGCCCGAGTGTGTTCGTATGTATGTATGTATATGTGTGTGAGTGTGAGTGTGCGTGTGTGTGTGTATGTGTATGTGACTGTGTGTGTGCTTGTGTGTGTGCGCGCGCGTGATGACTAAATTTTCATAGCTTTGTGAAAATCGTTTTAATTGATTGTTTTCAAAGTATATACATTAAACCGAACTGCACAAACACACACCACACACAACACACACACAACACACACACACACACACACACACGACTGACAACTTACCACTGGTGCAGTTGTCAATGACTGTTAACGCAGGCGTGAGCCGACACCAAGCGATATTCACACTGGCCCTGGTGTAAAAAGCTTGCCCGTCTGCTTGGAACTGCAATACAGCCCGTTTCTCCAGTTAGTAAAACCAGCCTACCTATGCAAGTTTCAGAGAGGTGCTACCCGAACTTACAGCAGAAAACCTAAAGTGAGTGAATGTACACAATACCCAACATCAATGTCGCCACAACAAGAAACTTCAGCGAACACCACTCACGAAACGCTTATTCGATTCTGGAGTCGAGGTAGTACTGGTGGTTCTTCTCCTCCGTACTGTTCTGACTGGGTGTGTGGACTGGTTGCTCCATACAGCAGGTGGGGAGGATTCACACAAGCGCAGCACGGGAGAACAGACCGTGACTTGCACCGAATTCTGAACGTCGTTCATAAAAAAAAGGTTCAGAAGACCTGTTTCAAATGTACTACCTGTTGATACACAAGCACAAGGGTCTGTATGTATGTACGTGTGTATGAGTGTGGTTGCGTACGTGCAGGCGCACGCGGGCGCGCAGGTGCATGTGTGTGTGTGTGTGTGTGTGTGTTGTGTGTGTTTCAGCACACGAAAATGATATATAGTGGAACACATATCTCTCTCTCTCTCTCTGTCTGTCTGTCTGTCTCTCTCTCTCTCCGCCGCCACCGACCGGTGCGGACGTGTTTTTCCGAGCTGCTGCGTTCTGTTTATTTGCTGAGTCGTGTTTTATATCTATTCAGTTTTCCTGCCGTATAGAATTGACTAAACAGTGCCTAGTGCTTCGTGCATTGATTCTGTGAACTGAAGCGGATTGTTCTTATTTGATTACGTGTGTTTTAAGGGAAAACATCAGTGTGAGATTGCTCTTTCCCTCAACATTTCTTCAGCGGGTTTGTGCTGTGGACGCGCGGTGAGACGCCTTGATTGCTTGCAGCTGTTGAGGCAGTGATAGTGCCGCGCCCTGGGTGGCCCCATCTGTCGTCACCCTGTAAGCCGATCCCTTGCCCAGGAAACAACCCGGCTGGAATTTATACAAGGGACGACTGTTCGTGTCTATGGCCAGTGTGTGCACAAGTGGGGCAGTAAAAACCAGCCAATTAATTTGTGGTGGAGATCAGATGGACCTCTTCAACCCGTGTTCCATTGTTCCGGTTTTCCCCACTCCATCCTGTCTGTTTTGTGCTTAACACTACTCCTCACAAGTTACAACTGCAGTACATCACGTCTTCCACGGCCAGGATGGCCGTCACAGTCTACATGTAACTCCCCCCCCCCCCCCAACATGGTCAAGTCGTCCACAGTAATTGACAATGCAGTCTGCTGTTAGTAGTGTACAGTCAGACAACCCTAAACTAAAAGCCACGCTTGACACCAAACAGAAAACTTTTAGATGTTCCAACTCAGAACTCTCACTCGTTGGCGTGATGCTTTAGCTCTTCGCTACCTAAATGACCCTGTCCCTGACTCTCCGTTTCAACATCATATGGGAAGACAGGGATGGGGGCAATAAAAGTTATCAAAGTACCGCTGTGCTGTGAGGAAGTTTCCAAATACAATTTAGCTAAGACATTTGTTCAGATTTACAAGCATGACACTGAAAAATGCCTCACAATAACACTTTATTTCCTAAAAAAAAATAACAAGAAAAAAGGGTGCTGGCTCATGCTTAGTCCAGGGTTTTAAGTGTGAGGCATGGGCAAAGACTGAGTTTAAAATATTGTGTGCCATTGTGGGCAAACTACAAGACTCTGGCATGGATGCCAGCCATGTGTGGGATGAGCACAGGGCGCTGGGCTACATCGCCGAGGACGATGCCAACAATGACCAGCAGGACAATGCAGGAACTCAGTGTGAAGGCCCCGTTATCACCGAGCTCCTTGCGGATACAGCCAGCCACCACGTCATCTTTCCTGAAACCACGGAGTCCGCATCACTGTGTGATTCACAGTCCTGTGAGATCAACACTGATGTCACAGAGACTGCCAGTGACACTGGCCCCACTACCCCAGAGATAACAACTACCAGTGACACTGACCCCACTACCCCAGAGAAACAACTACCAGTGACACTGACCCACTACCCCAGAGAAAACAACTACCGTGACACTGACCCCACTACCCCAGAGAAAACAGCTGCCAGTGACTATGACCCCACTCCCCCTGAGATAACAACCACCAATGACATTGACCCCACTACCCAGAGAAAAACAACTACTAATGACACTGACCCACTACCCAAGAAAAACAACTACCAGTGACACTGACCCCACTACCCCAGAGAAAACAACTACCAGTGACACTGACCCACTACCCCAGAGAAAACAGCCACCAATGACACTGACCTCACTACCCCAGAGATAAGAACAACTACTGGTCAGACTGACGCAACCACCACAGATGGGACCATTTCTACTGACAACACAGGACCCAACCACCAACGATGCCAGTACAAGCACAGACGCTAAGAATTGCATCCAGTGCTCTCTTTCTTTCACTGCATCTGTCTGTATATCTTGCATCAAAAGCTTGATGCAGATATTAAAACTCAGATTGACAACAAACTGAGGATTTTAAACCAGACGATGCAGGAGAAAATTGACAGTCTGCAAGATGAGTGCAACACACTACGCAATCAGCTCAAAGAACAAACGAAGCTGATTGACAGTGTGTCTGACCGTCAAAAGCACCTCTTGAAATCAGCACGTGACTGTCAGCATCATACACGTCCACTGTAAATTCATCAAAAATTCAACGCAGCCAGAACTAAAACAACAGGAACAATCTAGCGACGTGTGTACTAAGCATAGTGGTGTTACGCTGACAAAGAACAGACTGTCACTCACGCTGTGACCGACTCCGTCACTGTCTCCAGCAACAAACCAGCCTTTGACAGACAGCAGACTGACTCCACCCCTGTCATAGGTAATACCACAGCAGTCTCTGACCGACAGCTCAATCAAACTACCCCAAAATTCAGGATCCGTCTTCCCCCGAAAGGCAAACTTGTCAACTTCATTGTGGGGATTCTAACCTTCAGTATATTGACCGACAGAGACTGGACAGGACGGGACGTCACTGCTGCCCTCAGAGATTGTGCAGTACGAGAGGATGTGCAGCGGGTGGCATTGCATGTGGGGGGAAACGACCTTCACAAACGCTACTCTGTAGACACGCTTCAGCAGGACTTTGGTCAGCTTCTGGGACAGGTGAAAGAGTTTTTCCTGCTGCCAAAATTGCTGTCTCTGCCTACTTCCTAGAAAACCTATTCCTTTGAAATTCATTAATTTGATGAATAGGGAACTGCATGTCCTATTTGCAGAAACAAGTGCATGTTTTTTGTTTGAAACAAATTTCGTTGATCAAAATCTTAGGATCGTTCAAAGCTATTTCACATCGGATGGTATTCACCTGTCTGCCAGTGGCTTGTCACTCTGGTTACGGCAAATCATTCAGTTTCTGGCACTCCGTGTGAACGGCCTCCACGGAATACGGGTAATGGGGCAAACCAGAGCTATGTCAGGAACAGCCCATTGCAACAAACGTAACAGATCACAGTCTTCAAAATTAAAAGAAAACCAAGTCAAGCAGCCTGTCCCTACTGAGTTCCGTCAGAGTGTGCAGCCCATGTACCCCCAGTCAGTAGGAAATCGTCCTGATTCCTGTTCTACAAATTTACCCCCAGAGTCAGTTCAACGTAGCTCAAACAATCACTTGGACAATGCTCCTGAAATTGTCCACCAGAAATCCAGTTGTTCTTCTAATGAAACCTTTTCCCACCATGCAATGCCACCCATGCCGTACTTTAACAGACCCCCCATTACATCAATGGCGATGTTTCCCCCCATGTGGCCTTTCTCCCCCTTCCCTCCTCTGCCTTTCATCCTTGGACACAAATGCATCCTTATCTTCCCTCTCCTGCTTAACAGAAATTCCGGTATCCGGAATTCAGATAACAGCTTGCTGTCTCGCCTTCCAGTGCAGGCCCGAGCCCTTGCCTACCCTTCCTTCCCCCCCCGCCCAAATTTACCATCCCCTGCCTCTCAGCTCCACTAACGCCCCCCCCCCACCTCACCCCCAGCCGTGTCTTCTCCTGCTTGCTCCGTCTCACCTTCACCTTCCCATCACGCACTGACTCCTCCTCCCTTCCCCTCCTCCCCCAACCCTGTGAGTTTTGTTCCCCCCCCCTCCCGCCCCCCCCCCCCCCCCCCCCCCCCCCCCCCTCCCCCTCCCTTCTCCCCGGTATTGCTTAGTTACTGTGGATGACTGTACTATTGTGACCCGGACAGCTTGAAAGCGACATTTGTCTTGGTTGGTCATACTTTCCTGAATACTGTTATCATACACATACTTGAATTGTCCTTTGGACTGAACTTCATGCCCTGCTTTTTTGGATTTTGTGTTTTTTGGATATTTTATTGATTGCTGATTTTATATTTTAATTGTTGTTGTAACAGTATATCTATTTTGTTTTATTGCTCAGGACTTTTCTCTAGAATTAATACAATGGACCATTGTAATGTAATTAATACTGATACTGGATTACGCATTGGTCACCTAAATGTTTATCATCTGCCAAATAAGATTCATGATGTCTGTTTTCTTCTAAACGAATCCCCTTCTATTCATCTGCTTGGTCTTAGTGAAACTCGCCTTGACTCCGTTTCACTGATACAGCTTTATCCATAACAAACTTATAACTTTGTCCGACGCAATGCACATCACTCTGGTGAAACAGGACTTGGAATATATATTCATCAAAGCATCGCTCACTGTACAAAAAGGCGGCGTGACCTTGAGCCTGATGATGTTGAATGCATGTGGCTGCAGGTCAAACCCTCCAACTCAGCCCTCTTCTAGTGGATATGTGTACAGGAATCCCGCTGCCACTTTCCTTTGGTATGACAACTTTGTACACATGATGGATGATGTATATAAGAGCTATCCAAATGTCATTCTTCTCGGTGATTTTAACATTGATCTGTTAAAAAAGGCAGCCTGCCTGGGATGCGACCACCACACTCTTTGGCTTGCATCAGCTTATTCATAATCCAACTAGAATCGCAAAAACATCTTCTACATTGCTGGATCATATCTACACGAACAACAAAGCCATGGTATCCAACGTAACAGTGGGCAACAAAAGCATAAGCGACCACTGTCTCATTTGTGCACTTGGTCTTGTAAACTTCCAAAGCAACAGAATAAGGGCCACACAACCATTCAAATATCGCTGCTTCAAAAACTTCAGTAAGGATGAATTTTTCCTCGACTTAAGCTTAGCTCCTTTCTACAGTGTACTCAATTACACAGATCCAAATGAAGCGTATAATACCTGGTATAATATCTTTCTCTCAATCGTTGATAAACATGCCCCACTTAGAAGAAAAAGGGTAAAAACACAGAGTACTTCCCAGCTGGCTGACGAAAGACATTATTATAGAAATGGCACTGAGGGATGCACTTAAAACCGCAAAAAAAGTAGATGAATATAAAAAGCAGAGAAACAGAGTATCAGATCTAGTTAGAAAATCAAAATCTGAGCATTTTAGGAAACTGATAAACGCAAACAGGGATACAGCATCATTATGGCGTGCTGTTAATGAAATAACTGACAAGTTGAGAAAGAAATCAGATAATACTGCGACTATGTGGTCTGCTAACACTTTCAACAATCATTTCCTTCAGGTAGCTGAATCAGTACAAACAGCTGCCAGTGTCACATTCTTTAATCGATATGAAACTCCAGCTGTTCTTCAATCGTTTTGTCAAAAACGATTAAATACTAGAGATTCATTTATCATCCCTTGCTAGCTATTAATGAAGTTGGTTCCTTAATTTCAAAACTTAAAAATAAAAAAGCAATGGGTCCAGATAACTTAAATGCTTCTATACTCAAGCTTGCTCTACCTTACATTGTTGATACCTTACGTATGTTTTAATTTGTGTATTGATCAGAATGTCTTCCATGTGGTCTAAAGGCAGCAAAAGTGATTCCCATACCCAAATCAAGAGATCTCACTGATTTAAACAATTTTAGACCAATATCTCTTTTATCTGTTGTATCGAAACCTCTAGAGATGCATGTTCACAAACACCTAACTAAACACATGGAACATCACAAACTGTTCCACCATTTCAGTCAGGCTTTCGTCGAAATCACTCATGCCACACGGCCTTAACACGCCTCTGTGATACATGGCTATCAGCCATCAACGAAAGAAAACTCACTGGAACTGTTTTTCCTCGATTTTAAGAAAGCGTTTGATCTTGTAGACCACAGCATATTATTAAAAAAAAACTGACTGCATATGTTCAAAATCCGGCAGTAGTCACCTTCTTTCAGTCATATCTTGAAAGCAGGACCCAGCGTGTTTACTTAAACGGTACTTATTCCTCTGAAGGAATAGTGAGCTGTGGCGTTCCACAAGGCTCTGTCCTTGGACCTCTTCTCTTCTGTATTTTATAAATGACCTACCGATGCACATATCTCACAATGATGTCAGCTGTGATCTGTTCGCTGACGATAGTTCTCTTCACTGTAGTGATACAAACATCATGTCTGTACAAATATCGTTACAACAAAGTATCACTGATGTCTTAGAATGGTGCAACCAAAACCGAATGGTCCTTAATCCGCACAAAACAAAATGTATGGTCTAGCATCGAGTCAGAAACATCAACGACAGCATCTTATGTTGAGCCTAAAAATGAGTGAAACCTTGATCGAGCAGGTTACCGAACACCGTGTCTTAGGCGTGATCATTGATGAGAACTTTAAATGGCAATCACATATAAATCATGTTTGCAAACAGTTGGCTCGCAATTTGTTTTTACTCAATAGCTCAGTTATTATGTTGAACACATATCCGGAAATTATTTTTTGAAGCCCATGCCTTTCTCACATCAACTATGCGTCCACTGTCTGGAGTGGTGCCGGTGAAAATCACATAAAAAAGATCAACTCTATGCATAGACGGGAAATTAAGCTGATTCTTCCCGACAAGTCTCTATCAACCACGGGCAAATTCGCAAAACTAATGATGTTTACCACTGCAGAGCCAACTGACCTATAATAAGGCAGTACTAATGTTTAAAGTCCATGCAAACATGGCGCCAACATATCTTGCTGAGTTATCCAAATGGCAACAACGCGATATGATTCAAATAATTACATTTTACCACGTGTCCGCATTGATTTGTTCAAATCTAGTTTTGCATATTTTGGTCCATCTGTGTGGAACTCTCTTCTTCCGTCTGCCAAAACATGTCAATCACTGCCGTCTTCAAATCAGCAGTACTTAAACATTTACTTGAACAATAAATCTAACCTTTTGATCATAGTCTCAACGCCCTACTTTTATGCTTGCCTCTATATTAGCTAATGAAAATGTGTGTGTGTGTGTGTGTGTGTGTGTGTGTGTGTGGTGTGTGTGTGTGTGTGTGTGTGTGTGTGTGTGGTATGGGTGTGGATGTGGGTATGCGCATGCATGCGTGTATGTGTGGGCGTGTGCATGCATGTGAGCGCGCGCGCGTACGTGTCTGATTGTGTTTGTGTAATTTTGTAATGGATTTTTTTTTCCTTTTTTTTCCTTATAATTATTATTCTTATTACTAATGTTATTGTTAATATAATAATGTTGCTATATTCTTCATTGTTTCTGTCATTAATATGTGCAGTCTGTTTAGTTGAATGTTGTAGAATAGCAAGGACAGATTGGAAGAATAGGCACTGCCTAAAATCTCTATCCTTGATAATAAAGTTTTTGAGTCTTGAGTCTTGAGTCTCTCTCTCTCTCTCTCTCTCTCTCTCTCTCTCTCTCTCCTCTCTCTCTCTCTCTCCTCTCTCTCTCTCTCAACACATCCACACACACAAACAAACAGTGCGTGTGTGTGATTGCTTGCTTGCTTGATTGATTAATTGATCTTTAATACACAAGGATGAAGATTTTAAGCCAAAGCATAGTCTTACAATCTGTCCTTGTCATACATACATTATTTCAACACATGTCATTCATACCGGCAATTCAACATAGCAACATCGTAATCTAATTCTGCAATGATAAGCAAACTATTCATAAAAGTACTACTGAGATGGGGGATGGTGAAACAGAAGGAAACTTACCAAACAAACAAACAAAACTACAGAGAGAGAGTCAAGGAGGGGGAAAAATTGGGAGGGAGGGGGAGGAGAAAAAGGATGGGAGACAGAGTGGGAGTGGGGAGAGCGTTTTTTTTAGGAGGGTTTCAAAATTT
>JAFLJL010015455.1:56129-66942 GCA_018398815.1 Conus ventricosus
GTGTGTGTGTGATGTGTGTGTGTGTGGTGTGCATGCGCGCGCCGTGCGTGCATCGTGTGTGTGTGTGTGTTGTGTGTGTGTGTGTGTGTGTGTGTGTGTGTGTGTGTGTGTGTGTATGTCTGTGTGTGTGTGTGTGAACACGCTCTCTCTCTCTCTCTCTCTCCTCTCTCATCTCTCTCTCTCTCTCTCTCTCTCTCTCTCTCTCTCTTTCGATGTGTATGTATGTGTGTTGAGATGGGCAGAGTAGGACCAATAGGATATTACAGAAGTAAAGCTCATTATCATAATGCAAATAAATTTTCCTACTTCAGACTCTGTATACTTAACCCGAGGGCAACCAGGTTCAAGTTGCCCCAAACACATCTACAAAAGATTAACCCCAGCACAACGGCGAACGACTTTTCCAGTGTCAAGAGCCGGAATGTTCCGAGGAATTTCAAGGACGCCTGCCTGTCATCCGCAGAAAAAAACTACAGCAGGAGACAACAACGTGTCGCCATGGACTACAATGTGTGCACCTGTTGCTGAGGAGTCAAGCATGCAAGCAACAGATCATACAGAAACTATTATACTTGAGGATCATGCATGTTGTTCGAGTGTTTCACCAGAAAATATTGAATGTGAACTGGAATCTATGCGTTTTCTGTCAAACTGACAAAAAGGAAAAAAGTGAAATTGATCCATCACATGGAAGCAAATTTAGTAAGAAGTCAGGTGTAGCGACGGGATATAAAATACAGTCGAAAACATTTTCAAACTTCACGCACTGGCAGACTGACCCTTCCAATCAGAAAACAGCTTTTGGGTGAAGGTCCTGATATGCTTACTACATTTGAAGCAAACAAAGCTGTGTGGCACAGAACTTGTCGAAATAAAATAGATAACCAAAAGGTAGAACGTGCAATGAAGGCAGCTCAGAAACGTGAACATAAACAGGAGCATTACAAAAGTCCAGTTAAAACTCGAAAGATGTCGGGGGCAGGAGTCTTGAAAGAACACAAAGCTGTTTTTTTCTGTGGAAAAAGATGCTCGATCAGGACAGTTGTTCAGTGCTCGCTCATTTTCTGTTGATAAAACGATACGTGAGTATGCAGAGATTCTGCAAGACAGAGTACTTCTCGGAAACTTTCAGAAGGGGACATGCATGCACTGGATGCTAAGTACCATTCCAAATGTAAGCTAGCTTTACACAACCGCTACAGACTGCATCTAAGGAAACAGAGTAGTAGCAATGCTCCCACTGACCGGAGTCTTGAAGCTACAGTTCTCAGTGAACTTGTTTTCTCATTGAAGAAGTGAGAAACAATTCAGATCTTTCACTTTTCAAATTGTCCGAACTCTGCAAAATGTAGACAACAGAATGCTTGATCTGGATCCAGTATATGATAGAAAGGTCAATCCAACCAGACTGAAAGAAAGACTTCTTAGTCAAATTCCAGATCTGCAAGCACAGAGGCAGGGAAGGAAGTTGTTCTGCTCTTTGATGCTGACATGAGCAACAAGTCAGTGCTGCCACTCAAGCTGATGATAATGCTGTGCACATTGCACGAGCTGCACAAATTGTGCGCAGAGACATTCTCTCAAAAGAATACAGTTTTTGATGGCACATTTACTTCAGAGGCAGCAGAAACTGTAGTTCCACTAGTCTTCGTGCTTTTATTGGCATGGCTATGCATGGAGGCAGTTTGAAGCTGAAAGTGTCCACAATGGTGCAAAATTAAAATCCGTTTTGTCTGTCTCAGAGCTCATGATGTTCAATACAAAAAAGAAAGATGTTGGAAACAAGATTCATCTTCTTCAAAACAATATCACCCCAAACCACGAGAAACACCACTGGCTATCTACATTAGCCTGATGATATACTTCCGGACAAGGCAGAGGGAAACAATCGATAAACTGTCTGAACTGGGTCTGTGTATCTCCTACAGCAAACGATGGAAATTGTCACTCAGCTTGGTAACTCTGTGTCTTCAAGGTTTGAGGAGGAGCATGTGTGTGTCCACCAAAGCTGAATGAAGGACTCTTCACTGTTGGGGCTGTGGATAATCTTGACCACAACACATCGTCTCTGCGGTCCAAAGACTCTTTTCACGGCACTGCCATCTCTCTTGTGCAGCTTCCAACAGTCAACAATCCTGGCAAACCAAGAGTAACACCTCTGATCATTCCCAGAGCAAGCAAAAAGGAGGTCACCTTGCTGCCTGCAGAATACACTGATCTCCCAGAAGCTAGCCTCACCAGAGACTGTATGCACCCTTGGTGATCTGAAGGCTCAGTCTGATGCCCTTATGACTTCTATGGCAAAGAAAACGAGTGGTTATCAAATGTTGAAGCTTTGGTAAGTAAAGACAGTCTTGATGCGGAAGACTTCATTTCATGGGGTGCGTTTCATGCTAGCACACAGCAAGTGACACTGATAACCTCGCACCAATGTGACCATGAGGAAGCGGACACCTGCATACTTCTGCATCACCAAGACTGTGTGCTGAAGGGCCATACCAGTGTTTTGATACGAACAGTGGATACTGATGTTGTCGTCCTTGCAGTTGCTACAGTCAGCAAAATGCCAGGCAAAGAAGTATGGATAGCATTTGGAACAGGCAGACATTTCCGCTACCTATCAGCCCATGGCATCGCTGAATACCCTTGGGAATGAAATTTCAGAATGCCTGCCACTCTTCCACTCTTTCACAGGATGCGACACAGTGTCATCATTTGCTGGCATTGGCAAGAAGACAGCATGGGACATCTGGAAACTGTTTCCCAAAGTGAACAATGTGTTCAGAAATCTGCTTGCTGGACCCACAGATTTTGACAAGGACGATTTGGACACACTGGAGCATTTTGTGGTCTTTTGTATGACAGGTCTTGTTCATGCCAAAGTCAATGCCGCAAGGAAAAGATTGTTTGCCAAGGGACGACCCTTGAAAGGATACCTCCAACCCAAGCAGCTTTGAAGCAGCACACAAGACGGGCAGTATTTCAAGGTGGACTTTGTTGGGGCAAAACACTGTGCACCATTCAGACCTGCCATCCTTCCAGCTGGGATGGAGCTCAATCCAGATGGACAGTGGACTCCCTTCTGGTCCGACTTGCCAGAAGCGGCAGACATCTGCAAGGAACTGATCAGATGCTGCTGTAAGAAACTGTGTAAACTTCCTGCAAGTGCTACCGGGCCAGTCTTCGGTGCACTGAACTGTGTGCCTGTGCCGGCACCTGTCACAGAGATGACGTCTAGACGACCAAGTGTGAACAGCTGCACAAACCAAGAGGGAATCAGAGACCAGGTGGGACTCTTCCTCTCACTGTGTCAGTAATTTTGTGTAATCTAGGATGTCCTGCTTGCTCACTCTTCGGTATTTTTTTTACATTTTTTCCCAAAGATGCGCCAATATTTTTGTGCAGTAATATCTATATATGCTTTAAGAAAGTGCATTAAATGTTACCACTAGATGGAACAGACAGTTCCTCATACCATTTACAGCAGGTCAGAATAATATGGGTTTTGAAATGTTATCGTAATTTAGGATATTTTCATAGATGCTTAATACATTTAGAATAGTATATAATAGCCATCAAAGCATTTCCGATCGCATGTGTCATTTTCTAAGTCAAAAGACGACACCAAAAGCTGCTTTGTGTACCAAATTTGACGAAATCATGCCAAACAGAACAATAGTTTCGACATCAAAATAAATTGCATAAAATTCCAATGGTGCACAAAAATGTTTGCGTAGTATATACTTTAAAAGATTACATGTTATTACCATATTGCACAAATGGTTCCTATACACCATTTATAGCATGTCACAATTACATAGTGTACTATTGTTGTAAAAACTCAGATTGTTTTCACATAACTTAGGATATTTCAATACAAGCTTAATAAGTTTTTGAGCAGTATACATTTAACCTTCAAAACGTAGTCCGATCACGTGTGTCATCCTTAATCGAAAGAGGGCATCAAAAGCAACGTGTGTGCCAAATTTCATGAATGGAAAAGATCTGAACGATGATTCCCACATCAGCCTAGACTTATACTGTTTCGACTCGGGTGTCTGACTGGTTTGCTCATACAGCAGGCGGGAGGATTCACTCAAGCGCAGCACGGAATAACAGACCGTGACTTTGACCGAATTCTGAATGTCGTTCATAATAAGGTTCAGAAGACCTGTTTCAAATGTACTACCTTGTTGATACACAAGCACAAGGGCTTGTACGTGTATATGTGTGTGCTTGCGTACGCGCACGCGCGCATGTGTGTGTGTGTGTGTGTGTGGTGTGTGTGTGTGTGTGTGTGTGTGTGTTTCAGCACACGAAAATGAATATATATTGAAACACATCTCTCTCTCTCTCTCTCTCTCTCTCTCTCTCTCTCTCTCTCTCTCTCTCTCTCTCCACATTCACACACACAAACAAACAAACAGTGGTGTGTGTTGTGTGTGTTGTGTGTGTGTGTGTGTGTGTGTGTGTGTGTGTGTTGTGTTGTGTGTGTGCGTGCGTGCGTGCGTGCGCGTGCGTGCGTGCGTGCGTCTGTGCGTGCGTGTGTGTGTGTGTGTGTGTGTGTGTGTGTGTGTGTGTGTGTGTGTGTGTGTGTGTGTGTGTGATTGATTGATTGATTGATCTTTAATACGCAAGGATGAAGATTTTAGGCCAAAGCATAGTCTTACAATCTGTCCTTGTCGTGCATACATTATTTCAACACATGTCATTCATACCGACAATTCAACATAGCAACATCGTAAGCTATTCTACAATGATAAGCAAACTATTCATAAAAGTACTAATGAGATGGGGGATGGTGTAAACAGAAGGAAACTTACAAACAAACAAATAAAACTACAGAGAGAGAGAGGTCAGAGGAGGGTGGGGAAAAGAGAATGGTAGGTAGGGGGGAGAAAAAGGATGGTAGACAGGTAGGAGTGGGGATGAGCGATTTTAAGGGAGTAGGTTTTATGTTTAGACGATGTATTCAAAGTATGGTTCACAGAAGACTTTGCGAATGGGCGCTAATCATTTTAATCGAATAATTAAATTACTGAGGAATAAAATGTTTATGCAAATGTTTCTTGAAAAGTGTTAAAGTATTCATATCTTGTAGATTTGGTGGAAGTGAGTTCCAGACATATGGTCCATAGTAAGCCAGGTTTGTTTTGTATAGATCAATGCGTGGGTAGGGAAGAAGGAATTTCGTCGAGCCAGAAAAGCTGTTCGATCTTGTAAAAAGGGCATTGATATAACATGGCATAGTATCTGTCAAGATTGTAAACATAAATGATGTCTTGTTGAATTTCAGTTGCTTACTCAGAGGAAGTATGTTCAGCGCTTTTAGTTTTCGTCTGTTGTTAGAGATACAGCTGGATGGAGTAGCTTTGCTGCGCGTCTGTGGAGAGAATTCAGCCTTTTTTTGTTGACGTCACTACTCCCGTCCCACACTGTTGAAGCGTAATTGATACGTGACATTATGTGTGCATTGAAGAAAAGTTTAAGCACATTACTGTTGACGTAGCGCTTTAACTGAGATAACAGGAAAATGTGTTTTGAGACTACCTTGCATACGTTATTGAGATGAGCTTGCCATTTCAATTCTGTATCTATCATTAACCCTAAAAACACGATGCTCATCTACCTGCTCGATAGAAGTGCCATTCAACTGAAGTTTTAGGCAAAGAGGAGTCAATTGGTGTTTTAGGCGGGTAGCTATAATCATAGATTTGGTTTTGGCTGGGTGTATGACCATTGAGTTTGAATGACACCAGTCTGACACGTCGCTTAGACCATTGAGTTTGAATGACACCAGTCTGACACGTCGCTTAGACCATTGAGTTTGAATGACACCAGTCTGACACGTCGTTTAGACCATTGAGTTTGAATGACACCAGTCTGACACGTCGCTTAGACCCTTGAGTTTGAATGACACCAGTCTGACACGTCGTTTAGACCATTGAGTTTGAATGACACCAGTCTGACACGTCGCTTAGACCATTGAGTTTGAATGACACCAGTCTGACACGTCGCTTAGACCATTGAGTTTGAATGACACCAGTCTGACACGTCGTTTAGACCATTGAGTTTGAATGACACCAGTCTGACACGTCGTTTAGACCATTGAGTTTGAATGACACCAGTCTGACACGTCGCTTAGACCATTGAGTTTGAATGACACCAGTCTGACACGTCGCTTAGACCATTGGGTTTGAATGACACCAGTCTGACACGTCGTTTAGACCATTGAGTTTGAATGACACCAGTCTGACACGTCGTGTGGACTTTCCTGGAGAGAAGTTTCTATTGTCTGTAGACCACTACCATTCGTTTGGAGTGACGAGTCATCAGCAAATAAATCTGTCGTGACCTTTTCATCTGATACAGACAATGGTAAATCATTGATGAAGATGCAGAATAGGAGGCGTCCTACTACTGAGCCCACAATGGTAAATCATTGATGAAGATGCAGAATAGGAGGGGTCCTACCACTGAGCCCACAATGGTAAATCATTGATGAAGATGCAGAATAGGAGGGGTCCTACTACTGAGCCCTGTGGGACTTCATGTCTGACGATATCTGAAGCGGAGGTTTTGCCATTAAGCACCACGTACTGAGTCCTATCATTCAAGTATGATTGGAATAATGAGATTGTCGGGTTATGGTTCAAGTAGACAGATAGTTTCTTTAGAAGAATGGAATGATCAACAAAATCAAACGCCTTTTTGAAGTCAAGAAAGACAACCCCTGTCATTTGTGATTGGTTCATATTTGAAAGCCAAGAGTCACACATTCGTGATAATGCTGTGTGGTAGGAATGATTAGATCGGAATCCAGATTGGAGTGGGTGAAACAGTTCGTTTTCTCCATGATCTGATAATACGTGTGTGTGTATGTGTCTTTCAAGTGATTTGGACAAAATAGATAGTAAAGATATAGGTCTGAAAATATTTGGATCCGACAAATCATTTGATTTTGGAATTGGAATCACTTTGGCGTTTTTGAACGCCTGAAGGAAAACATTAGTTTCAATGGATAAATTATATATGTATGTAAGAGACTCAACAATGTAAGATAGAGCGAGTTTGAGAACAAATGCGGGTATGTTATCAGGACCCATGGATTTTTTATTCTTTAATTGCGCTATGTGCATTCCTACTTCATGTACAGCAAGAAGGGAATTTTGACTGAGTTACTGGGTCCAAGTTTTTGTTCGCAAAATGATATTAGGGAAGTCGGGCATGTATATTCATTTGGTGCTCTTATAGTCTGTGAAGCTTGAGTAAGGGTGTTTGATAATGACAGAAAGTGGGTATTAAATTCGTCTGGGGTGATGTTTGTGCTTGACTTTTGTGAATCTGTATGTTTGTTGCGTACAATAGTGTTTATTGCCCTCCACACTGGCGCTGTGGTTTTTTCATCTGTTATCATTTGACTGAAGTAGTCTCGTCTGGCTTTTCAACATCGTTTGAAAAAAAGTTTCTCTGCTCTTTGTATTCGTCAAACAAATTGGCTGCCTTGAGTTGGTCACGTAGAACCACTTCTTGCAGCAATTCTGGTGTTAACCACAGGTTCATCTGCGGATGCCTAACTCTTTTTGATGTAACAGCGCGTGTTTATTTATGACGGTGAGAAATGTTTGGTACTAGAAGGACAGTACATCATTGACGTCTGAGTAATTGTAAGTTAAGTGAAATGGGGAAATGTTTAAGTCATAGAGGTATGCTGTTTCATTAAACCTTTTGAAAGAGCGGTATTGGATGGTCGTGTGACCTTTGGGTGGTGGTTTGGGGAGCCTTAGGGACCACGTGCAGAAGACGGACAGTGATCACGAGAGAGAGAGAGAGAGAGAGAGAGAGAGAGAGAGAGAGAGAGAGAGAGAGAGAGAGAGAGAGAGAGAGAGAGAGAGAGAGAGAGGAGCATGAAGGAGTGGGGGGTGATTATTACGAGGTGGAAAGCGATTTTGAATCTGGATTCAAAACAAAGTGACTGAGGGCGGAAAATGAAGCAAAATTTAGAAAAAGAAGGGGTTAGTTATCGCCACAGATACAGACAGGACAAAACACAATGCTTTTCGACGTCTTGGGTCTTCTTCAGGCAAAAACAAACAACAATCAAGACAATGAAAACTGAGAACGAGCAATAACTTTTTTCTCATATTTGGCGCTAAATGTTTGTTCATGGAGTATTTGGGTCAGTACATGTTTCACAGAAAATATGGTATAAGTGTATCCTCAGACGCACCACAGACCTTTTTCTACTCTTTCATCTCAAAAGTTTTGCGCCAAGTATAGCATAAGTGATTGCTAGTTCTTCGTTTTCATTGTCTAAAAATGTTGTTTGTTTTTGCCTGAAGAAGACCCACGAGGTCGAAATGCATGTGTTTTGTCCTGTAATCTGTCTGTGTGTATTGTCTTGCGGAACTAGTTCCCTTTCTTTTAACATTAATTCAATTTCCGCCCTCAGTCACCTCGCTTTGAAACTAACTATACATTGTATGTTGTTTTCAGTGAAATGCAAAGAACTCCATTTACTGTTAGAGATGTCTTGCTATTCAGGTACCTACCTGTTGGCTAAGGCAGAGACTGACAGTCGGATATTCACAGCTTACAGCGTAGTGAAGAGTGAAGGTGGTACAACCTAAAGACATTTGTGAACTTCTGTAAGAAATGTGTATAGTCAACAAATGTGTACGGTCAAGCTTCGTCGAAAGCGTTCTCCATAATTCCGTTAAATATTACCTGATTGTTCTTCACTACATCTTACCTTGACTTCATTGACAACATCTACGGAGGAGGAAAATTCTGTCCATACTGGCTGGAGTGGATTTAGGTAATACCTCCTTTAAGTTAAGGAATAAGTCTGATTTCAATCTAAAAAAGTCCTGAGCAATCGAATGATTCAAAGTCTAGTGTATGTTTTTCATCTTGTCTAAAAGAGTTATTAGTGAGTCCGCCAAAAAACAGAGCCAAACAAATTACAAGACAAAATACAGACATGTTTCAAAGGGTAGGGTTCACTAGTCCGAGGGTTCACTAGTCCGAGGGTTCACTAGTCCGAGGGTTTACTAGTCCGAGGGTAGGGTTCTAACCCTAACCCTAACTCTGACCCTAACCCTCGGACTAGTGAACCCTCGGACTAGTGAACCCTCGGACTAGTGAACCCTCGGACTAGTGGGACTTTCAAAACCTCTTAGGTCTTCTCCAGGCAAGATAAACAACGTTCAGAACAACGACAACAAAGAACGAGTAATCACTTATCTTCTCAAACTCGTTTAAACGCCCATCTCGCGCCGAATTTGATTTAATAAGCGATTCAACGCGCGGAAATTAAAAATATTAGAGGACTTAGCGGCGACTTTCGTTTCAATCGGCGTCTTCGTCGCGGACGTCAAACACGGCTTCCGCCCTACAGCCCCGCTGTTCTATGTTGGCGTGTTAGCAGCGTCCGGAGTCGTCTGCTGTACTTTGGAAGAGTGGCGTCCCCTGTATTTCATCTAGCTCAACAAATGCGCTCGTATGCACTGACACATTTCACGTAGACTACAAATAATTCCACATGGAGTATCATGTTGTTGTTGTTCTACTGGAGTAAACAAAAATTTACAGATTCAAAACAACCAAGGTTTAGGAGGCTTCATAGGCCTCCTTGGGTTTTCTATGACAGATAAGCGACTGACTCTGAGTCTAGGCCAAACGTTCCGCCAATTTTGTTGTCGAATCGATTCAGCTTACATTTTACTTTGTTGTGATTCTTTTGGGCTTTTAGCACCGTGACATACCGTGTAATACAACAGGAAATGTGTAGACTAATGTTTTTGTTAACAAATTGGAAGTACTTACCGATTATAAAGCAGACATTGGGCTCGTAAAGACCGCTTCCACGAGCGGCGTTAAAAACCCCGATTGAACGACGCGCTCAGCCGGCCGCGGCCTTGCTTGGCAATGTTGCGCATGCGCACATCGCCTTTATGAGAGAAAAAGGGGATTCCCTAAGGACGCTGGTGGCTAACGCGGGCTGCTTAAGTTCTCTAATAAGTAATTGCTCGTTCTTCGTTTTCATAGTCCTGAATGTTGTTTACCTTGCCTGAAGAAGACCTATGAAGTTGAAACGAGTCATGTTTTGTCTTGTAATTTGTTTGTTCCTGTTGTTTGGTGGACTCATAATAATTCTTTTTAGAATTTGTTTCAGTTTCCGCAAGCTGTCGTCTCACTTTGAAACTAGTATGTTTGTTACACCAGCATAAGAAACATGGTGTGTCTGGTGTTCACTAGATGTATGAATTGTAGGCTCTTACCTGTTGTTATGGTCACTACCCCTTTGTTGCATGAAATTGTTCACATTGACCCCAACCTGGTAAATCAATAAGATGTCCGCCATATTCATAAAAGCCACAGATATCTTCTAAAACTCTGAAAGCTGTGTGGTTACCAAACAGAATTGTAATGACTCGCCGCATGAATACAGATTCGTATTCTATGAAAGAAGAATAATTATGGAATTGAACTGGGCTTAGGTTTGTAAGATGCATTTAATTTCAGATTTTAAGAATAATTCCTAGTGCGTCCGCCAAAAGCAAGGACAAACAAATTACAAGACAAAACGACCTCTTAGGTCTTCTTCATGCAAGATAAACAACGTCCAGGACACTGAAACGAAGAATTCAATGCCCATCTTGCGCCGACCTGAGAAAGATAATTGATTACTCGTTCTTTGTTTTCATTGTCCTGACCGTTGCTTATCTTGCTGAGAAGAGTTAAGAGGTCGAAACCGTCGGTTTGTCTATGTTGTTGTCCTTGTTTTTAGCGGACTCACAGGAATTGTTCT
>JAFLJL010015455.1:67942-109215 GCA_018398815.1 Conus ventricosus
GGTCTTGTTCCATTGTTTGTAACTTTCTCTCTTTCGTTCTCAATGCAAAGGCTATCAAACAGTTCTTCTGTGCAGCAGTGACTCCCCCCCCCCACACACTTCCTCCCCCTTCGCGGAAAGATCTGTTGGCTGTGACGCCCTAGTTTAAGTCAGTTTCGTTTGTATCTCAGGATGGATGTATCAGAAGCCTTGGCATGATACGATTCCGATTAAGGTTGTCTGCAGAGTCGTACCTCTTATAATTCTGGTGGTATTCTCAACACAACAACGTTAGTTGTCAGTGCAATGGCTGTACATGGACGGTGTGGAGAAATTAAGAAGTCGGGGTTTTAGTTGGAGTTGGCTTTTCTCTGTGTGCAACAGAGACATCCCGCGTCTCTAAACAAAGAAAAGGGAAAGTGGATTTACATTGGTAGGATTAATTTTATGATAGATAGTTGAAGATGCTAACGTGGTTTGACGTGGAGTGTTGGGTGGGTTTATCCTCCCCCGGCCCTCACAAGTCAGGTTTTTAGATTTCCAGGATATGTCCTAAGGACGTTAAAGACCAGGCGTACGGGGGGCGGGGCGTTCCCCAGAGCAATTCTGTGTTAATTGAGGGCTGTAGGCAGGTACGTCTAGTCCTGTATCAACCTAAAATAACTTGAAATTAAACTTTGTTTCAAAGTGGAGGGGACTGCAGACGGACAATGAAATAAAATGCTAAGAACAATTCCTGGTGATTCCGCTAAAAAAAGGACAAACAATCGTAAGACAAACACGACGGGTTTTCGACCTCTTAACCTTCTTAGGCAAAGCATAAGCAAACGGTCAGGACAATGAAAACAAAAGACCGAGGTAATCCAATTTCTTTCTCAGGTCGGCGCAAGATGGGATTGGAATTCTTCGTTTTCAGTGTCCTGGACGTTGTTTATCTTGCATGAAGTAGGACTAAGAGGTCGTTTTTGTCTTGTAAAGTAATTTGTTTGTCTTGCTTTCTGGCGGGAGCACTAGAAATATTCTTAAAATCTGAAATTAATGCATTCTTACAAACCTAAGACACAGTTCAATTCCATAATTATTCTTCTTTCAGAGAATACGTATCTGTATTCACTGGGCGAGTCATACAAATTCGGTTTGGTAGTAACCACCAGCTTTCAGAGTTTTAGAAGATTTCTGTGGCTTTATGAATATGGCGAACATCTTATTGATTTACATGGTTGGGGTCAATGTGAACAATTTCATGCAACAAAGGGTCCTTAGTGTCCATAACAACAGGTAGAGCCTACAATTCATACATCTAAGGTGAACACAGACACACCAGGTTTCTTATGCGGTGTAAACAAAACATACTAGTTTCAAAGTGAAGACGACAGCTTGCGGAAACTGAAACAAAATTCTAAAAGAATTATGGATGAGTCCACCAAACAAAGGAACAAACAAATTACAAGACAAAAACATGACTCGTTTTCAAACTTATAGGTCTTCTTCAGCAAGGTAAACAACCTTCCGGCTATGATAACGAGAACGAGCAATTACTTATTAGAGAACTTAAGCAGCCCGCGTAGCACCTGCGTCCTTAGGGAATCCCTTTTCTCTCATAAAGGCGATGTGCGCATGCGCAACATTGCCAAGCAAGGCCGCGCGTCGGGCTGAGCGCGTCGTTCATTCCGGAGGTTTAACGCGCTCGTGGAAGCGGTCTTTACGAGCCAATGTCTGCTTTATAAATCGGTAATTACTTCCAATTTGTTAACAAAAACATTAGTCTACACATTTCCTGTGGATTACCGGTTATGTCACGGTGCTAAAAAGCCAAAAGAATCACACAAAGTAAAATGTAAGCTGAATCGAATTCGACAACAAAATTGGCGGAACGTTTGCCTTGACTCCGAGTCAGTCGCTTATTCTGTCATAGAAAACCCAAGGAGGCCTATGAAGCTCTAAACCTTGGTTGTTTTGGAATCTGTAAATTTTTGTTGACTCCAGTTGAACAACAACAACATGATACTCCATGTGAATTATTGGTAGTCTACGTGAAACTGTGTCAGTGCATTACGAGAGCATTTGTTGAGCTAAGATGAAAATACAGGGACGCCACTCTTCCAAAGTACAGCAGACGGACTTCGGACGCTGCTAAACGCCAACATAGAACAGCGGGCTGTTAGGCGGAAGCGGTTTGCGTCCGCGACGAAGACGCCGATTGCGAATGAACGAAGTCGCCTCTAAAGTCCTCTTAATATTTTTAATTTCGCGCGTTGAATCGCTTATTAAATCAAATCGGCGCGAGATGGGCGTCTAACGAGTTTTGAGAAGATAAGTGATTATCGTTCTTTGGTTGTCGTTGTTCTGACGTTCGTTTATCTTGCTGGAGAAGACCAAGAGGTTTGAAAGCCCACTTGTCCGAGGGTTCACTAGTCGAGGGTTCACTAGTCCCGAGGGTTTCATAGTCGAGGGTTAGGGTCAGCGTTGGGTTAGGGTTAGAACCTACCCTCGGACTAGTACAACCCTCGGACTAGTGAACCCTCGGGACTAGTGGAACCTCGGACTAGTGAACCCCCCCCCCCTCTTGCCCTGTATGTATTTTGTTCTTGATAATTTGTTTGGCTCTGTTTTTTGGCGACTCACTAATACCTCTTTTAGACAAGATGAAACACAGACCACTAGACTTGGTAATCATTCGATTGTCAGATTTTTTGATTGAAATCAGACTTATTCCTTACTTAAAGGAGGGTATTACCTAAATCCACACCAGCCCGTATGGACACCCCAGATTTTCTCCCCTCCGTAGATGTTGTCAATGAAGTCAGGTAAGATGTAGTGACGAACAATCAGGTAATATTTACCTGAATTATGGAGAACGCTTTCGGACGAAAGATTGACCGTACAATTTGTTGACTATTAACTATTTTTACAGATGTCACAAATGTCTTTAGGTTTGTACCACCTTCACCTCTTCCTCGCTGTAAGGCTGTGAATATCCGGAACTGTCAGTCTCTGCCTTAGCCAACAGGTAGGTACCTGAATAGCAAGACATCTCTAACAGTAAATGGAGTTCTTTTTGCATTTCACTGAAAAACAACATAAATGTATAGTTAGTTTCTTAAGCGAGGTGACTGAGGGCGGAAAATTGGAATTAATGTTTAAAGAAAGGGAACTAGTTCCGCAAGACAATACACACAGACAGAGATACAGACAAAACACAATTGCATTTCGACCTCGTGGTCTTCTTGCAGGCAAAAAACAAAACAAATTTTAGACAATGAAAAGAAGACTAGCAAAGCACTTTGCTATACTTGGCGCATAAACTTAGAGATGAAAGAGTAGAAAAAGGTCTGTGGTGGCGTCTGATGGATACACCTTATACCATATTTTCTGTGAAACATGTACTGACCCAAATACTACCATGAACAAACATTTAGCGCCAAATTGAGAAAAAAAGTTATTGCTCGTTCTCAGTTTTCATTGTCTTGATTGTTGTTTGTTTTTGCCTGGAGAAGACCCTAAGACCGTCGAAAAGGCATTGTTGTTTTGTCCTGTCTGTAATCTGTGGGCGATAACTACCCCGTCTTTTTCTAAATTTTGCGTCATTTTCCGCCCTCAGTCACTTGTTTGAATCCCTCGATTCAAAATCGCTTTCCACCTCGTATTAATCACCCCCCATCCTTCATGCTCTTCTCTCGCTCTCCTCTCTCTCGCTCCTCTCTCTCTCTCTCTCTCTCTCTGTCTCTCTCTCTCTCTCTCTCTCGTGATCACTGTTCCGTCTTCTGCACGTGGTCTAAGGCTCCCCAAACCACCACAAGGTCACACGACCATCCAATCCCGCTCTTTCAAAGGTTTAATGACCACAGGCATACCTCTGTGTCTGAAACATTTCCCCATTTACTTAACTTACCAATTACTCAGACGTCCCATGATGTACTGTCCTTCTAGTACCCCCCCCCAAACATTCTCACCGTCTAATAAAACGCGCTGTTACATCAAAAAAAAGGAGTTAGGCATATCCGCAGTTTGAACTGTGGTTAACACCAGAATTGCTGCAAGAAGTGGTTCTACGTGACAACATTCAAGGCAGCAATTTGTTTGACGAATACAAAGCGCCTCCTCCCCAAAAAAACACCCCGATGTTGAAAGCCTGGGACGAGACTACTTCAGTCAAATGTAAAAGATGAAAAACCACAGCGCCAGTGTGGGGCAATAACACTATTGTACGCAACATACATACAGATTCACAAAAGTCAAGCACCAAAACATCACCCCTGACGAATTTAATACCCTCTGTCTGTCCATTATCAAACACCTTACGCAAGCCTTCACAGACTATAAGAGCACCAAATGAATATACATGCCCGACTTCCCTATTATCATTTTGCGAACAAAAACTTGGACCCAGGAACTCAGTCAAAATTCCCTTCTTGCGTACTTGAAGTAGGAATGACAATATCAGCGCAATTAAAGAATATAAAAATCCATGGTCTGAGTAACATACCCGATTTGTTCTCATATACTCGCTCCTAATTACATTGTTGAGTCTCATACTTACATATATAATTTATCCATTGAACTACTGTTTTCCTTTCAGGCGTCAAAAAAACGCCAAGTGATCAATTCCAAAATCATATGAGTTGTTCGGATCAAATATTTTCCAGCCTATATCTTTACTATTTTTTGTCCAAATCACTTGAAAGACACCATACACACACACGGTATTATCAGATCATGGAGAGAAACGAACTGTTTTCACCCATCCAATCTGGATTCGATCTAATCATTCCTACCACACCGCATTATCACGCATGTGTGGACTCTTGGCTTTCAATATGAAACAATCACAAAGGACAGGGTTGTCTTGCGACTTCAAAAAGGCGTTTGATTATGTTGATCATTCCATTCTTCTAAGAACTATCTGTCTACTTGAACCATACCCGACAATCTCATTATTCCAATATACTTGAATGCTAGGGATCAGTACGTGGTGCTTAATGGCAAAAACTCCGCTTCAGATATCGTCAGACTGAAGTCCCTCAGGGCTCTCTGTAGTAGCGACCCCTCTTTTCTGATCTTCATCAATGATTTACCATTGTGGCTTCAGTGGTAGGACCCTCCTATTCTGCATCTCTTCAAAAATGTTTTTCCATTGTGGGCTCAGTAGTAGGACGCCTCCTTTTCTGCATCTTCATCAATTGTTTTACCCTTGTCTGTATTCAAGATGAAAAGGTCCGACGATTTATTTGCTTGATTGACTCGTCACTCTCAAACGATGGTAGTAGTGGTTACAGACAATAGAAACTTCTCTCAGGAAGGTCCCAACGACGTGGTCACGCATGGTGTCATTCCCAAACTTCAATGGTCTAAAGCGACGTGTCAGACTGGTGTCATTCAAACCCAATGGTCTAAGCGAGTGTCAGATGGTGTCAATTCAAACTCAAATGTCTAAGCGGACGTTGTCAGACTGGTGTCATTCAAACTCAATGGTCTAAAACGAGTGTCAGATGGTGTCATTCAAACTCATGGTCTAACGACGTGCAGACTGGTTGTCATACAAACTCATGGTCTAAGCGACGTGTCCAGGATGGTGTCATTCAAACTCACCAATGGTCTAAGCGACGTGTCAGACTGGTGTGTTCAAAAACTCAATGGTCTAGAAACCGACGTGTCAGACTGGTGTCATTCAAACTCAAGGGTCTAAGCGACGTGTCAGACTGGTTTAGTGTCATTTTCAAACTTCATGGTCTAAACGACCGTGTAGAATGGTGTCATTTCAAAAATCAATGGTCTAAGCGACGTGGTCAGACTGGTGTCATTCAAACTCAATGGTCTAAGCGACGTGTCAGACTGGTGTCATTCAAACTTCAGATGGTTCATCACCAGCCCAAAACCAAATATATGATTATAGCTACGCCTAAATCACCATTTGACTCCTCTTTGCCTAAACTTCAGTTGAAGGGCACTTCTATCGAGCAGGTATTGAGCATCGTGTTTAGGGTTAATGATTAGATACAGATTGAATTGCAAAGCTCTTCTCAATCACGTATGCAAAGGTAGTCTAAAACAATTTTCCTGTTATCTCATTAAGCGCTACGGTCAACAGTAATGTGCTGAACCTTTTCTTCAATGCACACTAATGTCACGTATCAATTACGCTTCAACAGTGTGGGACGGGAGTAGTGACGCAACCAAAAAGGTGAATTCTCTCCACAGCGCGCAGCAAAGTTACCTCCCTCCAGCTGTATCTCTAACAACAGACGAAAAACTAAAAGCGCTGAACATACTTCCTCTGATGTAAGCAAACTGAAATTCTAACAAGGACCTATTTATGTTTACAATCTTGACAGATTACTTTGCCTATGTTATAATCATGCCTTTTTACAAGGATCGAACAGTTTTCTGGCTCGACGAATTCCCCTTCTTCTCTACCCCACGCATTGATCTATACCAAAACTAACCTGGCTTATCTGGAACATATGTTGGACACTCACTTCCACCAAAATCTACAAGATATGAATACTTTAACAACTTTTCAAGAAACATTTGCATAAAACATTTTATTCCTCAGTAATTAATTATTATTCGATTAAATTTATTAGCGCCCATTCGCAAAGTCTTCTGTGAAACACATACTTTGAATACATCGCTCCCCCCCCCCCCCCCCCCATCTAGAACATACAATACTCCCTGATAAATACCGCTCATCCCACTCCTACTCTGTTCTACATCTTTTTCTCCCCCCTCCTACCATTCTCTTTTCCCCACCCGCCTCTGACCTCTCTTCTCTGTAGTTTTCATTTGTTTGTATTTGTAAGTTTCCTTCTGTTTCACCATCCCCCATCTCATTAGTACTTTTTATGAATAGTGTGTTATCATTGTAGAATAGCCTTACCGATGCCCCCCCCCCCCACTGCTATGTAGAAATTGTCGGTATGCATGACATGTGTTGAATAATGTATGCACGGACAGGACAGATTGTTAAGACTATGCTTTGGCCTAAAATCTTCATCTTGCGTATTAACGACATCAATCAATCAATCACACACACACACACCACACACACACACCACCCACACACCACACACACACACCACACACACGCACGCACAGAGCACGCACGCACGCCCGCGAACGCACGCACGCACGCACACACACACTCACACACACCACCCACACACACACAACACACACACACACACACACACATACTGTTTGTGTGGTTTCGTCGTGTGTGAATGTGGAGAGAGAGAGAGCGAGAGAGGTGAGTGAGGAGGAGTGAGAGAGCCGAGAGAGAGAGAGAGAGAGAGAGATGTGGTTTCAATATATATTTCATTTTAGTGTGCTGAAACAACCACACACACACACACACACACTCTCACACACACACACACACGATGCGCGGTGCGCGTACGCAAGCACACTCATATACACGTTAGAAGCCTTGTGCTTGTGTATCAACAAGGTAGTACATTTGAAACAGGTCTTCTGAACCTTATTTTTTGAACGGCATTCAGCATTCGGTCAAAGTACGGTCTGTTATTCCGTGCTGCGCTTCCCCCCCCCCTTGAGTGAAATCCTCCCGCCTGCTGTATGCAGCAAACAGTCAGGACCCGAGTCCGAAACAGTAATAAGTCTAGGCTGATGTGGGAATCATCGTTCAGATCGTTACCATTTTCATGAAATTTGGCACACACGTTTGCTTTTTGATGCCCTCTTTCGATTAAGAAGGAGGAACACGTGATGGACTAGTTTGAAGGTTACAAATGTATACTGCTCAAACAACTTATTAAGCTTGTAGTGAAATATCCTAAGTTATGTGAAAACAATCTGAGTTTTTACAACAAATAGTATACACTATGTATTGTGACATGCTATAAATGGTGTTAGGAACCATTTGTGCTCTTATGGTAATAACATGTAATCTTTTGAAAAGTATTACTACGCAAAACATTTTGTGCACCATTGGAATTTTATGCAATTTATTTTGATGTTCGAAACTATTGTTCTGTTTGCATGATTTCGTCAAATTGGGACACAAAGCAGCGTTTGGTGTCGTTCTTTTTGACTTAGAAAATGACACATGCGATCGGAAAATGCTTTGATGGCTTTTTTATACTATTCTAATGTATTAAGGCATCTATGAAAATAGCCTAAATTACGAGAACATTTCTAAACCATATTATTCTGACCTGGCTGTAAATGGTATGTTTGGAAACTCGTTGTTCCATCTAGTGGTAACTTTAATGCACTTTCTTCAAGGCATATATAGAAATACTGCACAAAAATATTGGCGCAGCATTGGAAATGAGAAAAAATACGAAGAGGGAGCAAGGCAGGAACATCCTAGATTACTCAAATTACTGACACGTGAGAGGAAGAGTCCCACCTGGTCTCTGATCCCTCTTGGTTTTGTGCAGCCTGTTCACAACTTGGTCGTCTAAGACGTCATCTTCTGTGGACAGGTGCCGGCACAGGCACAAGTCAATTCAGTGCACCGAAGGACTGGCCCGGTGGTAGCACTTGCAGGGATATGTTTACCACACAGTTTCTTACAGCAGCCATCTGATCAGTTCCTTGCAGATGTCTGCCGCTTTCTGGCAAGTCGGACCAGAAGGGAGTCCACTGTCCATCTGGATTGAGCTTCTTTAAATCCCAGCTGAAGGACTGGCAAAGGTTCTGATTGGTGCTACAGTGTTTTGCCCCCCCAACAAGTCCACCTTGAAATACTGCCCGTCTTGTGTCGCTGCTTCAAAGCTGCTTGGGTTGGGGTATCCGTTCAAGGGGTCGTCCCTTGGCAAACAATCTTTTCCTTGCGGCATTGCTTTTGGCACTGAACAAGACCTGTCATACAACAAGACCACAAAATGCTCCGTGTGTCAAATCTTCCTTGTCAATTCTGTGGTCAGCAGCAGATTTCTGAACACATTGTTTCACTTTTGGGAAACAGTTTCCAGATGTCCCATGCTGTCTTCTTGCCAATGCCAGCAAATGATGACACTGTGTCGCATTCTGTGAAAGAGTGGAAGAGTGGCAGGATTCTGAAATTTCCTTTCCCATAGGTATTCGCGATGCCTTGGGGCTGGATAGGTAGCGGAAAAGTCTGCCTGTTCCAAATGCTATTCATACTTCTTTGCCTGCCCGGCATTGTGCTGACTGTAGCAACTGCAGGACGACAACATCAGTATCCCACTGTTCGTTATCAAAAACACTGGTATGGCCCTTCAGACCCAGTCTTTGGTGGATGCAGAAGTTTGCAGGTGTCCGCTTCCTCCATGGGTCCACATGGTTCGAGGTTATCAGTGTCACTTGCTGGTGTGCTAGCATTGAAACGCAGCCATGAAATGAAGTCTTCCGCATCAGACTGTCTTTATTACCACAGCTTCAACATTTTGATAACCACTCGTTTTCCTTTGCCCAGATAGAAGTCATAGGGCAATCAGACGGAGCTTCAGATCACAGGGTGGATAACCAGTCTCTGGTGAGGCTAGCTTTGGGAGTCAGTGTCTCTGCGGCAGCCAGGTGACCTCGTTTTGCTTGCTCTGGGAATGATTCAGAGGTGTTTCTCTTGGTTTGCCAGGCTTGTTGACTGTTGGACGCTGCCCACGAGGAGATGGCAGTGGCGTGAAAAGAGTCTTTGGACCGCAGAGGACGATGTGTTGATGGTCAAGGATTATCCACAGCCCCACAGTGAAGAGTCCTTCATTCGCTTTGGTGGACCACACACACTGTCCTCCTCAAACCTTGAATACACAGGTTACCAAGCTGAGTGGGACATTTCCATCGTTCTGGCGTAGGTGAACAAGACCCAGTTTCAGACCGTATTATCGATTGTTTCCCCTCTGCCTTGTCCGGAAGTATTATCGGCTAATGTAGATAGCCAGTTGGTGTTTTCGTGGTTGTGGGGTGATATTGTTTTGAAGATGAGTGATCTTGTTTCCAACATTTCTTTCTTTTTTGTATTGAACATCATGAGCTCTGAGACAGACAAAAAGGATTTTTATTTTGCACCATTGTGGGACACTTTCAGCTTCAAATGACCTCATGCATTGCCATGCCACTTAAAAGCACGAAAAGACTAGGTGGAACTACAGTTGCTGCCTGCCCTCTGAAGTACAAGGGCCATCCAAAAAACTGTATTCTTTTGAGAGAATGTCTCTGAGCACCAATTTGTGCATAGCTGTGCATGTGCACAGCATATACTCGCTTGAAGTTGGCAGCACTGACATGTTGCGCATGTCAGCATCAAAGAGCTGAACAACTTCCTTTCCCTGCTCTGTGCTTGCAGATCTGGAATTTGGACTAAGAATTCTTTCTTCAGTCTGGTTGGATTGGCCCTTTTCTATCATATTATGGATCCAGTTCAAGCATTCTTTGTCTTACATTTTGCAGAGTTCGGGACAATTTGAAAGTGTAAATATCTGAATTGTCTCACTTCTTCATGACAACAGAAAACAAGTTCATGCGAACTGTAGCTTCAAGATCGAGGTAGTTGGGAGCATTGCTACTAGCTGGTTTCCTTAGTGCAGTTGTAGCGGTTTGTGTAAGCTGCTTACATTTGGAATGGTACTTAGCAATCCAGTGATTGCATGTCCCCTTCTGAAAGTTTCGAGAAGTACTCTGTCTTGCAGAATCTCTGCATACTCACGTATCGTTTTATCAACAGAAAATGAGCGAGCACTGAACAACTGTCCTGATCGAGCATCTTCTCCACAGAAAAAAACAGGCTTTCGTTTATGTTCTTTCAAGACTCTGCCCCCGACATTCTTTGGTTATAACTGGACTTTGTAATTGCCCTTCCTGTTTATGTTCACGTTTCTGAGCTGCCTTCATTGCACGTTCTACCTTTTGGTATCTATTTTTATTTCGAAAGTTCTGTGCACACAGCTTGTTTGCTTCAAAATTGTAGTAAGAGCTCACGGACCTTCATCCAAAAGCTGTTTTATTGGAAGGGTCCCGTCTGCAAGTGCGTGAAGTTTGAAAATGTTTTCGACTGTATGTTTATATCCGTCGCTACACCGACTTCTTACTAAATTTGCTTCCATGTGATGGATCAATCACTTTTTCTCTTTGTCAGTTTGACAGAAACGCATAGCATAGATTCCAGGTCTCATTCAAGATTTCTGGTGAAACTTCGAACAAATGCATGCTCCTCAAGTTACTAGTTTCTGTATGATCCGTTGCTTGCATGCTTGACTCCTCAGCACCGGTGCACACATTGTAGTCCATGGCGACACGTTGTTGTCTCCTGCTGTAGTTTTTTCTTCAGGGATGACAGGCAGGCGTCTTTGAAATTCCTCGAACATTCCGGTCTCTTTGACAATGGAAAAAGTCGTTCGCCGTTGTGACTGGGGTAAAATCTTTTGTGATGTGTTTGGGGCACTTGAACCTGGTTGCCCTAGGGTTAAGTATACAGAGTCTGGGGAAAAGTAGGAAAATTATTATTTTTTGCATTATGCTAAGGAGCATATTCTGTTATAGCCTATTGGTCCTACTCTGCCCATCTCATCACACCCCATTACAGACACATCGAAAGAGAGAGAGAAGAGAGAGAGAGAGAGAGTGAGAGAGAGAGAGATGAGATCGAGAGAGAGAGAGGGAGAGAGTTGAGCGTTGTTCACCACACACACACAGACATACACACACACACACACACACACACACACACACACACACAAACACAACACCACCCAACGCATGCACGCCGGCGCGGCCTGCACACATACACACACACACACACACACACCACCACACACACACGTAATAAAATTATGTATTAAAACAATTTAAGATGTGCTTACGATTGTAGGCAGTAAACCATGTTTCCAAAAGTTATAACATGGTGTGTGCACACACACCCCTCGCATATCTGAGCATTCTCCCCCCCCCTCCCCCTCTCGCCTGAATTTTGCATCCCCCATAATCTACATTGTACATGCCACAGTTAAAATGCACTTATATAACACTTGAAAAGTTCAACACAGACTCTTTCAGATAAAACGACGTGGTCAGGCAGTAAACTCTCTCTCTCTCTCTCTCTCCTCTCTCTCTCTCTCTCTCCCACCCACACACACACACACACACCAACACACACACACACTACTTAGTGTTTGGAGAGACTGGAAACCAGCTCGATACTAAGCTTTGATCGTCCACTCTGGCAATTGCAACAATTTCACAGGATGGGGACTAAAAAAACCCGATTCTTTCCATCGATGCACACAAAAAAAAGAAAAACACGCTCGTGCTTGCTATTAATTGCCAAGCCCTTGGTCTCAAAAACGTACGTTAAACGAAAAGTAAGCATGTGGGTCGTTTCAGGTTTAGGACTTTCCATTTCACATGGGTTAGTTCATGACGACAGGGAAATTGCCAACCAGTACGCGTTTATTGTTCAACCTAGCCCAACGCCCACTGGCTGTCAGTAGAATGAGCCACTTTCCACTGCGCATGCCAGCATCCCGCTGCCAACGCAGCTATCGGCCGCATCCCGCTGCCAACTCCTGTCAGTCTGGAGGTCATTTGGTGCAGCGGTTGGTTCTCCAGAAACAGAAAACAAATTACACACACATACATGATAATTACAGTGTGAATACCTTACCTGAGGAAAATTATTGCATTTCATCCTTCATACGAGCATGCTATGAACTGTCGTTCTGCTTCGTTCGTGCTAGCTTGGTTTCTCGATGTCTGATTTGGCTGTATTCAGGGTAGCCGGGGTCAACGCATGCGCGAATTACTACGCCCTTCGACACTTTTGCAAACATTCGCCAACATCATCGAGTCCCTCCTTGTTTGTTGTCTTATTTTCATTATGAAACAACTCGGCCAGCGTGTGTATCCTTTATTAAAACAACATTAACGAAGTATATTCCAGCTGTAAATTTATAAAATGAGTAAACGAAGTGAACGAATCGCAATAGTAAAGTTTTCCAACATCAGCCATAGGACAGGAAAGAAACACCAGTACTACCTCGACTCCGGAAACGAATAACATAAGCTTTTCCGTCAGTCGTGTTCGCTGAGGTAAGTGAGGTTTCTTTTGGGCGACATTGATGTTGGGCTTTGTGTACATTCACTTACTTTAGGTTTTCTGCTGTAAAGTTCGGGTAGCACCTCTCTGAAACTTGCATATAGGTAGGCTAGTTTTACTCAGGGGGAGGAAAAAGCGGCTGCATTGTAGTTCCAAGCCAGACGGGCATGCTTTTACAAATATCGCTGGTGTCGGCTCTCGACCTGCCGTTGACAGTCATTGACACTTCACAGTGGGGTAAAGTTGTTTGTGTGTGTGTGTGTGTGCTGTGTGTGTGTGTGGTGTGTGCAGTTCGGGTTTAATGATATACTTTGAAAACAATCAGTTATAAACGCTTTTCACAAAGCTATGAAAATTTAGTCATCAAGCGCGCGCACACACGCAAGCAACACACACACACAACAGGTCCCATACAACATACACAGACACAACACGCACACTCACACTCACACAACCTTATACATACATCATTTACGAACACACTCGGCGCGCGCGGACACACGCACCCAGACAAATGCGGGGGGTGGGGGTTGGGTTGTTACTGTCGATCAATCGGACACCTTCCCATGGTTCTTATTGAATTTCGGTTAATTTTTATTTTTATGTGTTCAACGGAGAGGAAATAAAACCTTTGAAAAAAACAAACAAAGGGAGGTCTTGACTGGAAAGATTGGCACACACCCAATCACACAACACACAACCACACACACCCACACCACACACACACACACACACACACCCAACCACACACACCACACCACACGCAACGCACGCACGCACGCACGGCACTTGCTCCCCCCCCGCACCAGATCCACACCACACACACACACACACAACACACACTCCCATCCCACACCAAACACACCACACACCCAACACACACACACAACACATCACACACACACACGTACCGGGGTATGGGGGGTGGAAGTGTGTGCGTGGGTTGGCGGGAAAGGGGCGGTTGGATAGTGGGAGAGGTTTAAAGAAGGGGGAGTGAGGAATCGGAGAGATACATCTGAGTACCTGGGGTGTGTGTGTACGTGTGTGTGTGTGTGCTGTGTGTGTGTGCTATTTCTTGAATTTAGCATGTATCTACAGACAGAATCTAGTGAGCGTGCGCGCGTCGTGTGTGTGTGTGTCGTGTGTGTGTGTGTGTGTGTGTGTGTGTGTGTTTGTGTGTGTTAGTGTGTGTGTGTGTCGTGGTGTTTGTGTGTGTGTGTGTGTGTGTGTGTTGTGCTGGCGTGCGTGCGTGCGTGTGTGTGTGTGTGCGCGCGTGCGAGCATGCGAGAGCACTGGCGCGTGCCGTTTTTTTTTTTGTTGGTATTTCTGTTACTTTAAAAGCTGTCCACACCCGAAAGCCGCGCACGCGGGGCGTGTTTTTTTTGTGTTTTAGCATGCGCTTGTGTTTTTGAGCGTGTGTGGTGTTTTGGGTGTGTGTTTTGTGTGGGGTGGGTGTTTTTTGGTTTTTGTGTGGGGTTTTGTGTGGGTTATGTTTTTGTGAATTTGCATGGGTTCCCACAGTCCCGATACAAACGAGGCGCCCCGCGCGCACGGTTTTGTTTTTGGGGTGTTGTGGTGTGTTTGTTTTGTTGTGTGCCCTGCGGCCCAGGCGCTTTGGGGCGTGCTGTTGTTTTTTTGGGGGGGTTATTTCTTCGTTTTCTTTAACGTCTATCCCATGACTTCCGCGCGCGCCCCGTGTTGTGTGTGTGGGTGTGTGGTGTGTGTTGTTCACCATGCGGGTTTGTTTATGGTGGGGGGTGGGGGTGTTGTGTGGGGGTTTTGTGGTGTGGGTGTGGCACGCGCGCGCACGGGCAAAACATTGGAAAGGGATGGGTATGTGCAGGGGCTGTAAAGGGGTGTGGTGTGTGTGTTTGGGGGTGGTGTGTGTGGGTGTGTGGGGTGTGTGTGAGGGGGTTTTTTTTGGGGGTTTTTGGTTTTTTTTTTGCTGTCCCAAAAACCCGGGGGCCCCCCAGGCCGTCCCCCTCAAGCCACTCTTTTGGGCTCTCCGTCAACAGCCCAGCCCGGTCGGCCCCGCCGCAGCCCCGGCACCGGGAATCCCCAGGGGGCGTCAATGTCAATCGGCAAGAGGCAACCCACCAGAGGGACACTGCAAAGGTGCTGAGTCCTTTTTGGGGGTGTTTTGGGGGGGCCCGTTTTTGACTAAAAAATTTCGAGGACAAACCCCTCTTTGCCCCCCCCCCGACCCCCAAAAATTTAAATTTCCCTTTTTCCGGGGCCCGGGGTGAGTGAGCTCTCCCCCCGGAAGGGGGCCACCACGTCCCGGGCGTCGATACCCCTTTTTACTTTAAAATTTTTTACAAAGGGGGGCGGATATTGGGCCCAAAAATTAAAGTTTTAACTTTTTTAGCAGTGCCTGTTAAACTTTTAAAAAGGGACGCTTTGGGGCGCATGCACAAAATGATAATTCATTTTGATGAAGCGTTTTTGGGGGGGCTGGGCTTTTTTCAGGCAAAAATTTAAAAAACATTTAAAAAAATGAAATAAGAACAGCAACCTTAGGTTTTTTTATTCGGCAAAATGTTTTTTTCAGGGGGTGTTTGGGGCAGGGCAAAGTTTCTTTGAAAAAATTTGGGAAAAAGTTTATCCCCAAAATTACCCCCCCCACCCCCCCTTTTTACCCTTTTACTCAAAAAGGTTTCCGCCACATATGGGGGAAATGAGGTGGTTTCTCGTTCTTCATTTTCATTGTCCAAACGGTTTTTTGTTTTTTCCTGAAAAGATCCCGAAGGGGAAGGGATTGTGGGGTTTTGTCCTGTAATCTGTTTGTGTGTTTGTCTTGCGGAAATAAAAACCCCTTTTTTTTTAAAAATTTTCCTAAATTTCCGCCTTTTGTCCCTTGCTTTTAAAACTTACTATGTGTTTTTTTTTTCTTTTTGGGGGGAAATGCAAAGACCCCTTTTTTTATTTGCGATGGGCTTCTAGCAGGCACCTATTTACTTTCCATTTTAAAATTTTCACTGCCTGTTTTGGCCTTTTTTCAGCATCGCCAAAGTTTGTGTTTTTTCGCTGCCCTTTTCAGCTACGCGAAATTGGACGGCCCCCATTTTCCCTTTAGCGGGGGTCCGGCTCGGCTCCGGGCACGTTGAAAATTTCCAAAAACCCCTGACCAGCGGGCTAAAAGGAAATTGGACCCCCTTTTTTCCCTTTATTCCCCCTTTCCCCCTTCCCCCTTGAGGGTTTTCCCACCTTGTAAACTATTCAAAGGCGGGGGGAAAATGTCACTTCCAGGGCCCAAAATAGGCCCGGGGTTGGGAAATGACTATGTATTTTGGACGGCAACTTGGGAAAAAAAAATGAATGGGGACCACCCCAGGCTGTCGCCCCATAGCCAATTGGGGGGGCCCTGTTTTTGTAGTGGACAAAACCGAATTAAAAAGGGGGCCTTTAAAATTTTTTTAAAAAAAGAGGAGAGAAGAGAGAGAAGAAGAGGGGAGAGAGGACCCTTTTGGAAAGAAATAAAAAAATTTAATGAAAAAATTTTCCCCGCTTGTCACAACCGTCCCGGCTTGGGCCCCAGGGGCCGTTACGTCCTTCCCGGGTTGGTCTCGTCTTAGGGCCCTTTTTTTTAACCATGTAAAGCAAAGCAGTAACCCCAAAGAATTTTCAAAAGGGAAACAGGTTAAAAATTCCAGCCTGATGTTTTACCATTCCCCAAAAAGATGGGGTTTTTACTTTGCCCAAATTTTTGTCGTTTACTGTCGCCCGTTTTTAACCAAAAGCCCGTGTTCCTCAGCCAAGTGCTGGGCCTCGAGCATTCCAACAAAAAAAGGGAAAAAGTTTTTTTACTAAAAAGCCTCAGCCACTTTTCTCAAACATAACCCTTTCAAAACCGACCCTAGTGGCTTTATGTTTCCCAGATCTCACATCAAATTTTGGGGGGTTTTGGGGGCTTAGACTGCGAGTACACCCCACCCCCCACACAACCCCTCACACCACTACCCCACACAACCACACACACAAAACACCACACCACACACATTGTCTTTTGATCACTGTTAGGGGGATAGACGTTAAATTAAGAACCCAACGAACACCACACCACACAAACACACACCCACACACACACACAAACAACACACACCACACCACAAAAACACACAACACACACATTGGGCTAAGATCCTGTTTTGGTGGGTTTGGGCGTTAAATTAAAGGGAAAGAGCGAAAACACCACACCCACACACCCCACACACCCCACACCAACACACCACACACAAAACACACACACACACACACACACACACACCATTGTTCCCAAGATCACGTTAGGTGGGTAACGTTTTTTTTAAAAAACGAGCGAAAACACACACACACACACAAAACACAAACACACACACACACACATCCCAAACCCACACACACACACACACACTGTTTTAAGATCATTTTTAGGTGGAAGAAAGGGTTTAAATTTTAAAAAAACGAAAAAACACCCCACAAACCACCACGCCACGGCACGCACGCACGCCTCACGCACACCCCACAACCCCACACACACCTCACACCCCACACACAAAGGGCTAAGATCACTGTTAAGGGGGATAGAAGTTAAATTAAAAAACGAAACGAACACACACACAAAACACACACACACCACACACCACAACACACACACACCACACAGGGGGTTTTAAAATCACTGGTTTGGGGGGATTGACGTTAAAAATTTAAAAAACGAACTCGAACACAAAAGCGCGCGCGCGCGCGCGCACCCAAAGCACCACGCACGCCGCACGCACCGGGACGCACGCACGCACGCACGCACGCAAAGCACACAAACACAACACACCACCCACACACACACACACGCCCATAGTTAAGCATTTTTTAAAATTTATTTTTTTGGGTTTGTCATTTTTTTTTTTAAAGTTTTCTTTCCCCCGTTCCCCTTCCCCCACCCCCCCCCTTTTTTTTGATTTTAAAAAAACTTTGTTTTCATTAATTAATGAAATTGGGTTCCCCGAAAAACCCGTACCCCCCCCCACACACGCCCCACGCAGACACACCCCACCCCACACCACACCCCACACCACACACCACAAAACAAACTCCCCACAAAAACACCACACACACAAACACTTTCCCTTCCCTACATGCCTTTCCCCCCTTTAAAGTCTCAAATTTTGAAAATTTTTAGTTATTAATTTTTGCCCGAAGACCACCCTCTCTTCTCTCTCTCCCCTCCCCCTCCCCTCTCCCTCTCCCCTCACGGGGGGCCCCTTTTTTCGTGCAAGGGGGGTACGGTTCCCCAGCTGTCCCCGTCGGTTTTTCGTTTTTGAAATATTTACTGGGACTTGGAAAACCCCGAAAACCCTCCTTGGAATTGGGGACCTACGTACCAAGCCCTCATGCCATAAGGGCCCGCTCGATTTTGGGGGAAAAGTGGAAAATTTTGTGCCCCATTATTTTATCCCTTTCATGTGAAAAAATTTCATCAGAAAAACAAAATGGGGGGGCCCTGTTTAACCAGTTCCCCGCCCACCGGTGTTTTTGCTCGGACGGGCCCTTTTCTTTTTTTCTGGGGGGCCCCAATTTTTTTTTTTTTGTCATTTAAACGGAAAAAATAAATTTTTCTTGGGGAGAGGTGAGTGAGTCAAACCCTGGAAACCCCAAACCCGGGGAAGGGTCAATCCCGTCGGGTGGCATCATGGGGGACCCGGGTCTACAACACTCCCTTCTCGTTCTTCAAAGAAAATTTCTTTTTCTGATTGATGTCCTTTTCTGGGCAACAATGACAGCACCCCAACAGCAAGAGGGCATGTTAAACAAGATGTCGTCAGCTCCGCCCCAAAGGGTGTGGGGTACTTCTGGGGTTTTAAGGAACTTAAAAAAAAAAATTACTGACCGCGGGGCCCGAATTTACCCTTTTTTGAACAAAAGAATTTAAGGTTTTTAAAAGAAAAAATAATAACCCCTTTAAAACAAATTTTGGGGTTTCTATGGACTAAAACAAAATTTTTACAAAAACCCGATATTCCTTTGGGATCCCCAAAAGGGGGGGAAAAGAAACGGAAGTCTTTTAAGGGTTTTAAATTTAGGATCTTAAACAGGGTGAAATTTGAACTAACTGATACTTAGAATTTTTTCCATGTACATAGACTTGGCTCCCAAAACCCAATTTTACCCTTATTGCTCGTGTTCTTTATAGACCAAAAAAAAAAAACTTTCCCGAAAACAAAAAAAAAAAAAAACAAAGAAAAAAAATGAAGGGCAGTGGGGCATTTTTTGGTTTTCTCCAAAAGGTCTGTGATGTAAGACGGAAGTTTTAATCCATTTCCAAGGGGAAACCAGAAGCAAGGGGATAAAAAAATAAACCCGACGCGATTTTTTTGCTTAAATGGCCCAAAAAGTTTCTCTGGAGCCAACAACTCTCCCGGGGAGAAATTAGATAGGAAAGGGTTTGGGCCGGGATAGAGGGGAAAGGTTTTTGGGGAAATACAAATTTTTTTGGGGGCACCTTAGCCCTTTCCCCCTTTTGCTCACGCCTTTGCATGTGGCCCCGGCGGGGCACGGGGAAAACAGGCGATTTGCTCTCCCCCGGGGGGAAAATTCCCCAAATTTTGGTTAGATTCTTGGTTCCCCAGGTTTTGGTTTCCCCCGTGCCTCGTTTTGGGGGCGCAAGGGGGGGGGGAGGAGGCCCTTTCTCGGATGATGATAGCAAAATTGTTTCCTCGAAGACAAAAATCCAGAGCCAGTTTTATATTTTTAAAATTTTTCTTTTCCCTACATAAACTGGGAAAAACCTTTTTCCTTTTTGGGCTTGAAAGTTAATGATTTCCGCCCAAAAAAAATGTTTAATTTATTTTTTTTGTCATTTTGGTTTTTTCTTTTGATTTTGTTTGGGGGGGACTTTTGAGAAAGTCTGGGATTTTTGGGGTTTTTTCGTTTTAAAAATTTGAATTTTTATTTTCAAACCCCCTCTGGAAAATTTCTAGTTTTAGGGAGAAACAGGGGGGATAAGTTGCAATTTAAGGAAATTTTTTTCCGTTCGTTCGTCATTTGGAGGGTTTAAAAAAAAATTTGTTTTTTTTCGTTCGGGGTTTTAAGCCCAAATTTTTTGGGTTCGTGTGACGTTCTAAAACCCCTGTGTGTATGTACCAAAGGGGAAGTTTTCCCCTTTTATTACTCTTTTGGGTTAGGGTAGGGGTTTATTGCAATACTTGAAAATTGACTGATTTATTACAACCTGGAGGGCGGGGTTTATTAAAATTTTTGGTTTTTTTACAGCCATATTTTAACGGTTTTTCCGCCTCGGCAGGTTTAAAAATGAATTACATCATTTTTGAGACAGCCCCCTGTATATTTAAACGTCCTTCTCAAGTACACATTTAAACACTTATGGTAAATTTTTTGTTTTTTAGTGGGATTGCCCGGGGCTAGTAGTTTTAATTTGGTTTTGTAATGGCGACCAGGAAGTTTACACACCCCACACACACCCCCCAAAACCACACACCCCTTTAAAATGTTTTTTAAGGTTAAATAAAAAAAAACGAAACAACACCACCAAAAAACCCCCCCACGACGCCGCAGCAGGGCACGCCCCACACCACAAAACAACACACACACACACAGAACACTGTCTAGGTGGATAGACGTTAAATTAAAGAACGAGCGAACACACACACACACACACACACACACACACACACAACAACACACACACACACCAACACAGTGTCTAAGATCACTGTTAGGTGGATAGACGTTAAATTAAAGAAACGAACGAACGAACACACGCGCGCGCGCGCGCGCGCGCACGCACGCACGCACGCACGCACGCACGCACGCACGCACGCACGCACGCACGCACGCACGCACACACACACACACACACACACACACACACACACACGCTACTAGTTAAGCATTTTAAATTGATTTTTTTGATTTGTCATTCTTTTTAACGTTCTTCGTTCCCCCGTTCCGCTTCCCCCACCCCCCTTTTTTTAGATTAAAAAAATCTTTGTTGTCATTAATGTAATGACAGTTGTTAGCCTGCACCTGTACCCCCTCCACACACGCACACGCAGACACACACACACACACACACACACACACACACACACACACACACACACACACACACACACACACACTCACACACACACACACTTTCCCATCATACAATGCACTTTCCTACATAATGTCTCAAATTTTGAAAATTTGAGTTGGATAATCTATTGTCATGAAGAGCCACCCTCCTCTCTCTCTCTCTCTCTCTCTCTCTCTCTCTCTCTTCACGGGGGCGCACTTTTCTCGTGCAAGGTGTACGGTCACAGCTGTCACGTCGTCTTCAGTTTTTGACTATTTACTGTGACTTGAAAGCCTGCACCATCCTTGGAATTGGTGACCTACGTACCAAGCCATCATGCCATCAGGCCAGCTCGATTTTCGGGTGAAATGTGGAACTTTTGTGCCGATATATATATCAATTTCATGTGAAAGGGTTTCTCATCAAGAAAGCAAAATGGAGGGCCATGTTGATACCACGTTCTCGCCCAGCCGGTGTTCTGCTCGGACTGACCCTTGTTCTGTTGTTCTGGGGGGACAATTTTTTTTTGTGTGCATTGAAGCGACAATAAATTACTCTTGCGATGAGGTGACGTCGAGTCAAACCCTGGACCCAACCCTGAGCAAGGCAACTCCACGTCGGCTGGCATCATGCGGCAGACCCGGCTCTACAACCACTCATCCTTCTCGTTCTTCAAAGGAACTTTCTCTGGCTGATGTGATGTCATGACTGGACAACATTGACAGCACCCTCAACAGCAAGATGGACAGTGTTAAACAAGATGTCAGTCAGCTCCGCCAGGAGTGTGGAGTACTTCATGAGATTGTAAGTGAACTTAAAAAAGAAATTACTGACCTGCGACACACGAATGACATTTTTGAACAAAAGAATAATGACTTAAATGAAAAAGTAGATAACCTGCAAAACAAATGTGATTATCTAGAGACTAAATCAAGATGTTACAACCTGATATTCCATGGCATCCCAAGAGGGGAGAATGAAACGAATGAAGTCTTTGAAGGATTAATTCAGGATCTTATCACTGATGAAATTAGAACTAACTGATACATTAGAATTTTACCATGTACATAGACTTGGCTCCAAACCTAATTCTACCATTATTGCTCAGTGTTCTTCTATAGACCAAAAAAAAAATCAAACTCCTGAAAGCAAAAAAAAACAAAACAAAAGAAAAAAAACTGAAGGGCAGTGGAGCATTTGTTGAGGATTTCTCACAAAGCGTCTGTGATGTAAGACGGAAGTTGAATCCATTTCCAAGGGAAGCCAGAAGCAAGGGCAAAGAAGTACGCATGATCTGCGATCATTTGCTTATTAATGGCAAGAAGTTTGCTCTGGATGCCAACAACTCTCTGAGAGAAGTTAGATAGGATGTTGGCCGCATAGAGGGAACGTTTTCGGGGAGTACAGAGTTTTGCTGACACCTGAGCCTTCCCTCTTTTGCTCACGCACTCGCACTGTGGCGCCGAGCGGGGCACGTGGAAATCAGGCGATCGCTCTCCGGCGGAGAATTCCCAAGTTATGAGTTCAGATTCTTGTTCACATGTTTTGGTTTCTCGTGCCTCGTTTGGTGTCGCAGAGGGGGTGGGAGGAGGCCTTGTCTCGGATGATGATATGCAAAACTCTGTTTCCTCTGAAGACAATACTCCAGAGCCAGTTTCATATTCTAATTTATCTTCCATACATACACTGAGACCTTTATCCTTTCTGTCTTGAAATGTTAATGATTTCCGCTCAAAATTAATGTTTAATGATTTTTTTGTCATATGTTTCTTCTTTTGATATTGTTTGTCTGGTGGAGACTTTTGAGAAAGTCTGGGATTCTGGTTTATTCGCTGAATTCGAATTGTATTGCAAACCCTCTGTAAAATGTACTAGTTGAGGGAGAAATTCAGGGGGCATAAGTTGCTTAATAAAGGAGTTTTGTCCGTTCGTACGTCATTTGGATGTTAAATATGAAAATATGTTTGCTTTCGTTCTTGATAAGCAATTATTTGGGTGTTCGTGTGACGTTCTATACCTCTGTGTGTATGTACCACCGGGAAGTTATCCGTTCTATGACTCTTTTGGTTATGATCAGGGGATTGCAATACTTGAAAATTGACTGATTTATTACTAACACTGGATGACGTTTATGTAATGATCTGTGGTTTTTGAACAGCCATATTTCAACTGTTTCTCCGCCTCGGCCAGTTAACAATGAAATACATCATTTTCGAGACAGCACTGTATATTTAAAGCGTCCTTCTCAAGATACACATTTAAACACTTATGGTAAATTGTTGATTAATATGTGCATTGCCTTTGATCTAGTAGTTCTTAATGGTTCATGTAATGGCGACCAGGAAGTTCGCTACAAATGTATCAGAGAAAATGGATGCAGCGTGAACGATTATTTCATTTTGCCCACTGCATTATATATCATAAGTGATTCATGTGAGATGCGTGTTATTGACCGTATTGAATTCGACCAATGTCCTCTTTATCTTGTTCTTTCTGTTCAGAATATGTCTCGTAGAAATGGTGATAAGGAGATTCAAATCAATGAAAAATGTGTATGAAATGAACACTACAGTCAGGTTTTGTTTATGAAAAACTCTGTGAAGCTGAAACTCTCAGTAGACTGAAAAATGCCGTAGAGCTAATTGATGTAAATATTGATGAATCGCTGAATGTGTTTAATGATTGTGTAAGAACATGTGCTACATGCATGAACAGAACCATAAAGGTGAACCCGACTAAACATAAAGAGGGATGGTTCAACGCAGAATGTAATCTTAACAAGAGAAAAGTGCATAAATTGTTGATTACATTTCGTAGAACTCTGGATAAGAATGATGAAAATGTGTATGTAAGGGCTAGAAGTGAATACAAGAACTTGTTAGACAGGAAAGAGAATTTAACAGCAATATGTTAGAAGAACTCACAGCATCCGCTCATAATCAAAAGGGTTTTGGGGACTGCATAAAAAAGATTTCGCTGAAACGAAAACAACCCAGAAGTAGTATTCCATTACATGAGTGGTTCCGACATTTATAAGTCCTTACTAAACGGAGATTTGCCAAATACTTATGATTATGCTGTGCTAAATGCGGAAAATGAGTTCATGGACCGTCCCATTTCAAGAGATGAAGTTTTGCTAGCACTTAAGAAATTAAAGTCTGGTAAAGCTGCAGGTCCTGAGGGAATTAGTGGGGAGCTTTTGAAAGCTTCGCGCGAACAGATCACAGCTTTTTGTCATGTTCTTCAATGCATTGCTCGATAATAAGGGTATTTTTTTCCCGAGTCTTGGTGCGAATCTGTAACTCTTCCACTGTATACAAAAGTGATGTGAACAATGTAAACAAATATCGAGGTATCTCGTTGTCTGACATTAGTAGCAAAGTATTTAGTACCACCATTAACTTAAGACTTCGGGAATATGTAGAAGAAAAAAACCTTATTGGTGAACATCAGGCTGGATTTAAACGCGGATACTCGACTGTAGACCATATGTTTTACCCTTCTTGCCCCGATTCAAAAGCAGTTTTCTTCTAGTCGTAAGTTATTCGTAGCATTTATTGATTTGAAAAGGCGTTTGACTCGATCAATCGAAATTTACTGTGACCTACATTGATTAAAAAAACACACACGTCGTCGGCGTCTTCTTGATCTTCGTCGTCGTCCTCTTCGTCGACTTCATCCTTGTCATCCTCTTCTTCTTCTTCTTTGTCTTCTTCTTCTTTCATAAACTGAGGTCACAACCTGCACCTTAAAAGCAGCGTGAAGATAATGATATAGCTGAACACGAACGCTAGCCCCCCTAAAGCGGGAACGGTATGCATTAACTTTTTTTCTTGGTGTATGCATTAGCTTAATTATCATAGCGCGTGAACAAAGGTATGAGACATTTCTTATTCCTAACCAACAATCCATTGTGTTATCAGTCATGTAAAGGTTATCAGAGGCATCAGGTCTCAGTGAGAGGAAAGTGACGTTGGACTCTCTTCTCATGGAACTACTCCTTGACTATGGAGTCAGCAAGACACACGATGGATAGCAGCGGCACTTCGGGAGCGAACCGTCATCCTACGATTTGGAGATTGGACTTCTGAGCCTCATAAACTATCTATGGGATTACCTAAAGGTTCTCCTCTTTCCCTTGTTTTGTGCAATGTTTACACTAAAGGCCTAGCAGACCTCAACAGAAACGGAATTGCTCAAGTGATGACATTTGCAGATGACGACCTTATCTACAAAACATCAAAGAATGCTGAAGAAAGAACGAAAGCAGATCAGCAACAGTTGAACAACATTGCTCAATGGTGTCAAGAAACTGGATCGTCCATCAACCCTACAAAAGCCCAGACATTAGTCTGCACTCTCAGCAACAAGACATCAGGACAAGTACCCTCACCAGTTTCCTTCAATGGAATACCAATTGAATCAACTAACAACCTACGCTTTTTGGGTGTAGGCTTTGACAGAATGCTAACCTTTAGAAAGCATGTTGAGAATAGTGTTCTTAAATGCAAAAAAGGCCAATCTGCCATGAAAGCAATGGCAGCTAAAGGCATTGAACAGCGCCATCTCTACCGACTGTATCACGCACTTGTACTCAGTGTGATAGATTATGGATTAGGGCTTACAACACTGTCCAACAGCAACAGCAACCTTCTCAAATTAGAAAGAATTCAAAATGAAGCAATGAGATTGAACCTGGGAGCCACAAAGGACACACCAGTTCAAATTATGCGATACCTGCTCGACCTTCCTTCGATGCAGATAAGACACAAGCTGGAACAGATGAAGGCATATTTCAGAGCCCTTGAAAATCCCCAAACCCACTTCATGCGGCGGTTAAGGAAACAAAAGGCACTCGGCTAGGACGTGGAAAATCATGGATGGGACAGGCAGAAGACAGTATACAGCTTGTGTGCCAGTTAGCAGAAGTCAAAGAAACCAAGGAATGGGAGAAATATCCAGACCACTTGAAGCACCTCTACCAAATTGCCATCACTCCAGAACTTGGAAGACATTGTCTAGAATGGCCAGAAGGCAAAACCAACGCAGAAATTCAGATGCTGGTAGACCTTTGCACAAACGATGATATTTTGATATACACTGTCGGTTCTGTCACCAAAGGTAAGTCAAACTGGGGATTCACAGTGAAGCAAAATGGCCGAACTATTCAGGAAGACAATGGTGCGTACAATTTAACAACTTCAAGTCTAACAATGGAGGTAGAAGCAGTGACACAAGCACTCAACTGGCTTAAATCCATAAGCCAGTTTCAAACTCAACAAGCCATGATACCGACTGACTCCATGAACCTACTTCAGAAAGTGAAAAGTGGAATGGGAAGCCCTGCTTGGAATGAATTAATGCGCAGCCTTCCATTAGAGAGACTCATATGGATGTACTGCCCTGGACATGCTGGAGTTAAAGGAAACGAGAGAGCAGATACTGGCTGGCAAGGCAACAAGAAGAACTGGATTACTGCTCGGCCGATCTGATGTGATAAGAAATCTGAAGAATCACTTAAGCAAACAAGAGCAAAGCCACTATACCATAGACCATCTGTCAGATCTGAAAATCAAGAGAGGAAGTGGCCGCACATCCAGACTTAAGGGAAGAGCAAGAAACATCACCAACCACACAAACATTGGAATAATTTCAAGGCCAACATTGCGAAGACTCCTAGAGATTTGGGCAAACTCATACTGGGCCTTTCCAATAACCGACACAAAAGATGAAACATGTCAACTGAGATAAGACTTTGCCAGCATGTTAGAGTGTCCATGTACATCATGAGTGTGCAAGCGTTGGTGTGTGAGTGTGTGTGGGAGAGAGTGAGCGAGTGTGTGTGTGTGTGTGTGTGTGTGTGTGTGTGTGTGTGTGTGTGTGTGTGTGTGTGTGTGTGTGTGTGTGTGTGTGTTTTATCAGTGGGGTAATGCCAGCATGTTAATTAGAGAGTCCACAGACGTGTGTGTGGAAGCGTTGGTGTGTGAGTGTGTGTGTGTGAGAGAGTGTGTGAGTGTGTGTGGGGGGAGGGGAGGGGCGTTTGTGCTTGTGCGTGCGCACGCGTGCGTGTGTGTGTGTGTGTGTGCGTGGGATATGTTTGAGGGGAGGAGTTGTTGTTCTTATTGTTATGTGTATGTGTGTGTGCGCGTAAGTTGCGCGTGCACTTATATGCTGTATTTGATGGTCCTGTTCTTGTTCCTAAGTCATCTTCTGAACATTCACGCACGCAGTCACAACACACACACACACACACACACACACACACACACACACACACACACACACACACACACACACACACACGCGCGCGCGCGCGCGCGCGCGCGCCCACGCACACACATGGGCCCATGACCACACATCATACACACACGTGTACATCCACCACACACGCACACACACACACACACAAACACACACACACACACACACACAACACACACACACACACACACACACACACACACACACACACACACACACACACACACACACGAATGGTAAGTAGGCACTCAAGGTCTGTGTCATGTGACGTAGCCTCACATCAAGGCATGTGACGCTCCATCACATGTAGTTTAGTGATATGAATCGTTTCCCCATGCCACAACTAAAAAGGAAGAATATTCATGTGGCTTGACTAGTGTAGCGGGCGTCCCCAAATAATTGTGATTTCACTCATTAACAGAAACAAGGGTGGTCATTGGGTGAAAGTGACCACTGAGAGATAGTTAAGGTGCTGGTCATGTGTTGTGAACACTGAGTATGCACTCACTAGGAGGAGGGAGGAAAGAATCAGTTTTAGCCCAGTAGATGGCCTAGAGACTCGAACCTGTCAGGACGCTGGTCCTCACCGCTGACCAGTCATTACCGGGTGAGCCAGAGATAGTTGGGGAAAGCTACAGGGGAAAACCTAAAGAAAAGAGAAAGAAAGAATTCATATGTTTACTTGGGAAGCAGGTTACTTACACGAACCTTATTCGTGTTTCAGCCCTTCACCCTTCACTCTTCACCCCGTCAGGTGGTTAACGATGGCCAAGGTGTGGGGAAAACACCGGTAGTTCAGCCCCAGCAGTAAAAGACTCCAGGTAGAGGAGTTGGAACTCATCATCTCTCAAATGACAGGAGAATTCAAGGGGGCGACACGATTTCTGAGAGAGACAGGGAATCATGACAGTATGGGGCGAGTCTCATCTCTGATGCGGGTATGGCATCATAATTGCAGGAATTATTTATTCACCTGGTCTGGATCTTGGGCCAATGTTATGCGAAGGCCATGACTTTATGGAATCTTGAATGTATTGATTTATCTCTCAGTGTGAAAATGAAGAGAGATACATGTATAGAATCTATTCATTAATTGTTCTGATGTGATTTAGTAAAGTGTTTTTCCCCGAAGGAGAGGGGGAGAAGAAAAAACATTCGGTAGTGCGCCTTTTGGTTGATTGGAAAGATTGCGTGTGCGTATGGAGTAAATGCTGTCATGAATGCGTGTGTGCAAAAGTGACAGTGTGACAGCCTGACCAGCGCGTTGGGCTAAAGCGTAGGTCAGACATCCGCCGAGTCGTAGCCACGAGACCCTCTTTTTCAATTGTCTCATCTTTGTTCTTAATTCATTTATCCATCAGCTTCAAATTATGCGTAGTGTTGTCTTAAGACTTAGTGGATGTGGTCTAGCGTATATGGACTAGTCCGCACGCAGTGACGCCTCCTTGATGAAACTGAAACTGAAACTGACGTTGGACTGGCAATAGACAAGGTTTTGGCGGTGGACGAATACGAGGTAAGTCAGTGTAGATATCAGGTCTTGTCTTCATACAAGGAAAACGATGTTGGACTGGCAACAGATTAGCTATGGTGGTGTTTAAAGAAGAAGAAGAACAACAACAACAACAAGCAAAAAGAAGAAGAAGAAAAGGAGGAGAAGAAGAAGAAGAAGAAGGTACACGTATTTAGGCATCCGGTTGTTCTTATCAAATATTCCTATACCTGTACATTGTTTATGGTGGTTAGAGCTACGCCAGTACAGCCATCAGGTCGTGTTTGCATACAAAGAAACAGGCAGTGGACCAGTAAAAGACTGCTCGTTGTGGCTGAAAACCAGATCTAGGCGTATGTAGACATCAAGTGTTCTTTTCCTTTGCTTACTCGTTCTTCTGCTGTACGTGTCCTCTCTTTTCCTCAGAGAATCCATAGACAATGTTGATAATGCTACCATGGAGACTTCATGGCCCGACGTTCCGCTAATAAATGAAGAGCAGGGGAGGAGGTGAAGAAAGGGGGGGGGAGAGAAAGTAGGTGGTCAAGATTGCAATATATTGGATCAGAGATATCATCATCATCGTCATCATCATTATTGTATATTGTTATTGTCATCATCATTATCATCATTATTATTATTTTGATGATGATGATGATTGTTATTGTTGTTGTTACTATCAAAATTGATATCAATAGTAGTAGTAGTAGTAATAGTAGTAGTAGTAGTAGTGTTCTTGTTATTGTTGTTACTATTATTGTTATTATTGTTGTGCTCTAGAAATCGCCCTCAAATATGATGCTTTATCAGTGATTTCCCTCGTTTCAAGAAACTGATGTACCAAGCGCATGTGCTGGGGCGGTGTGTGTGTGTGTGTGTGTGCGTGTGTGTGTGTGTGTGTGTGTGTGTGTGTGTGTGTGTGTGTGTGTGTGTGTGTGTGCGAGCGCGCGCGCGCAGCGCACGCGTCGATCAGAAGTGTGTTCTAATAGCTCCTCACCGCCACCATCCTAACCATAATTCAAACTTCTTTTTTTTTTTTTGATTCCCGAACGTACGCATTCTGAAAAAAAAGATTCTGCATTAAACACGTCAAAACAAGCATCGTCAACAATTGGAAGGTTGTACACTACCTAAATCACCCTCCCCCCTCCTCACACACACACACACACACACACACACACACACACACACACACACACACACACACACACACACACACCGTTCACTTACTCTCATCTATCACCGCTCAACTGCTCATCGGTAAGTGTACTTTTTGAGTGAGTCATTATGATGGATGATATTGTTGTGTCGTTCGTGTTGTGTACTGAAAACATTCATCTATCATATTACGTTTTAAAACATTGTCATTCTACTTTCATGTCTAGTTGTATTTTACAGATACTGATGTCTATACTATCATCACTTGACCCCACCACTCTCCTCCTGGGAGGGGTGGTGCTGTTGTGTCTGCTGTGGTGGCTGTCCACACGACGACCCCCTGGCCTCCCCCCAGGCCCTGGACCTGCCCTGCCCCTGCTGGGCCACCTGCACCTGATGCCCAAGGACCCACGGCCCCAGTTCTGGACGTGGAGACGTCAGTACGGGACGTGTTCAGTCTGTACATGGGAGGGAAGCTGGTGGTGGTGCTGGCCAGCTATTCAGCCATCCGTGAAGCCCTCGTCACCTTCGCTGATGTCTTCTCCGATCGACCACTTGACGGCTTGATGGGGCAAATCACTAATCACAAAGGTGACCAGGACATTCGTTGCACGTGATTTTTTTCTTTTTCTTTTTTTTTTCACCTCAATGAAAGCCAGTCGTTTACTCATCCAATGGAATAGCCGACGTCTAGTGTTTATTTCCTAACACTGTACAATAAATACGTAAATTAATAAAAGAATAAATACATAGATGAATGAAAATAAATAAATAAATGAAGAAATAAATAAATACATGAACAAATGAATAGATAAATGAATAGATATATAAGTGCATAGATCAATAAAAAAAAAACATAACGAACAAACGAACCGGACGGAAGAAATCTAAACCTTTGGACCAGCCGCCGTGGTGAAGTGGTTAGCGTCGCGGACTCCCGGCTGGGAGGTCGTGGGTTCGAATCCCATCAGAGTCATGTGGGTTTTTCTGCCCCGACCGGTTCCTACCCAGAGTTGAGTTTGCTGCAGACTCCGTTGGGAAGACTGGGACCACACAGTCGAGTTTCATCGTCTTAATGGATGCGTTTCTGAGTGTTAATCAAATTTCCTGACCAACACTGCAGGTGCCCGTATCTCTCGGGCCTGGTTGACGCCGGGATATATATTATGAAAGGAAGCGTAGAGTACAGCCCTGTCATGTAGTCTCAGACCGAAAAGGAAATCCGTAGCATCATCGTAATCATCCTCATTCTCATCGATCAGCATAAAAAAGTCTCAAATTCTGTGGCCCTTCATGCCCTGCTCTCATGGTGACCTCAATTTCGATGTCCTCTCCACGTCTGTGGGCTTGGTTTGGTTCCGTCTGGGTCACCAGTATCGGCGAGTCCATGGGGGCTGTCGTTGGACGGACGTGGTGGCGCCCTCCGGAGGGAGAGCTCACTCACGCCGGCTCCGCGACTAAGCAATTATTGTCGTCAGTAGAGGGCTTAGTAGGTGGTGTCCTGCGTATGTTAGATCAGAACAGGCGCCACTGAACACCACCGAAGTGACTCGGCAGCAGTGCAGTGTTTCCTCCGGTGGGTTGCCTCTTGACGACTTGACATTGACTGCTCCCTGTGGATTGCCGGTGCCGGGGCTGCGGCAGGGCCTGACCGGACTGTGGCTGTGGACGGGGTGTCGGAATGAGTGGCGTGGGTGCACTGCCTCTGAGGTGGCGCAGAGGTTGGGACAGCAAAAATAAAATCTAAACCTTTGGAATCAATGGCAGAATTGACAGTACCGTTCGTGTACATTCAACAAAACATCAGAATGAAGAGGAATTGATTGATGGAGATGGAGAAGGAAGAAATCACACACACACACACACACACACACACACACACACACACACACACACACACACACACACACACACACACATACACACACAGAGTTGTGATCGGGGCGAGGGGAGGGAAGGGGGCAGTATGTGCTAAGAAAATGATATGAAAAACCTTGTGGTTATCTTTTGCACAATAAAGGCGTGGTAAGCTCATCTGGCTCTGAGTGGAAAGAACAGCGCAAGACAGCCGTGGAGATTCTCCGTCAGATGGGCATGGGCAAGAACGTGCTGGCTGAAAGGATCCAGGAGGAGATCACTCACTACATCCGGGCTATCGAGGATCACCAGGGGGCGCCAGCTGATCTTGAGAAAATGACCAAGGTCAGCGTCTCCAACAACATCTGTTCCATCATCTTTGGAAAGCGGTTTGACTACCAAGACCCTGAAATCCTCCGCTACATGGGACTGCTGGATGAGAATTTCAAGCTAGTATCAGGTTAGTGACAAAGTGGGTTTGTTTCTGTGTGTGATGATGATGTGCATCCATTAGGTCCAGCATTACCGAATGCCACTCAAGAAAGCCACCTGAGCCCAAGCAATATCAGGGTGACAGACATGATGCACTCAAAACAGTGTTGCTCCAACACTATGCGACTTACAGTTTTCTAATTTAATGCAGTTGAAATACTCATTTTGTTCATAACATGTCAAAGTTTTGAAGTCTTTAAGCTGAAACTGAATCTGAAGTTTACACTGAAACACGAAGTTATAGAGAAATATGTAAAATAAATTTTCGATTTGTCAAAGCATCTTAAGCCAAAGATAAATGACATGATATAGAACTGTCGTATGTTGATAAATATTTGGTTTTATTGCAACAGTACGGAGTTGTTAACATCGTGGCGGAAGATTAGCCCGAACTGGCTAGACAGGAAAAGGTGTCCAGGCTGTAAAATCAGAAGGGTTGAAAGGGTTAGGTCTGATGATGACTATAGACTTTACTGGGAAGAAGGTGTTTGGATTTTGTTGGGTTGAAGGAAATTATATATTTCCGTTGCGAGTGATGAAGTACATCCCCCATATACAGCGTTCTATGGAGGCATAGCACAGGCATCGCCAACCTGCATGTCAGGCTCTGAGCCTGTAATTTCCTCTGACCTCATGATGACCTGGAGATGGTGCACGTTGAACAGTTTCTCATTCATTCTGCGTCTGATATTGATGTCTTATTATCCTTATAAGAGTCTGTCAGCATGCCGAAGAAAGTGGAAATCAGCAGACAACCCTGCCCGATGCCTTTTTGAAACTAGAAAGGCATAAAAAATCTGTCACCATCATCAAACACATGAACCATCATTCCTTCTTGGCACTGTCTTACACATGATGAATTTGTTTAGGCGTCCAACTTTTGCCATGATCTTCCCGCGATAGCTTTGCTCACAGTATTGAAAGCCTTAGTGAGGTCGACAGAGATTGTGAATGGCTGTCTGTTGTCAAATCAATGACAACCACAGAGACACGCATGTAGACACAAACTGAATTTAAAAGCAATACCAATGCGGATTAGTTGCCTAACTTGTTAAAGTATAATGGATAGTAGAGCGATACGCTCGAAACAAATTTGTAGATTACCCCTTTTTTAAAACCTTATTTTAACAAATGTTGCCCCCCAAAGGGGGGTTGAGCACTCTAAAAATCGTTGGGTATTTTAATCACATTGATATTGATATATATATATATATATATATATATATATATATATAATATATATTATATATATATTATATATACTTTCCATACCAGAGAGAGAGAGAAAGAGAGAGACAGACAGACAGACAGACAGACGGAGAGATAATATGTTAACGTACTCCTTTTTGTGGAAAATGTGATCATTTGCAGGACCCAGCCTTCAAAATTTCATCCCTGCACTAACGCTACGTCCCTGGTGACCTGTTTAAAAACAAGGAGCTCATGTCCAACGTTGCCCGTATCTATGATTTTGTGGATAAACAAGTGGTGAACATCACATAGAGGAACGTCCGGAGCTACAGGAAAAACCCCAACTTTGTTTACAGCTATCTGCATCAGATTCAGCGCCAAAAGACACGTGGGAATGTGAATACTTTCTGGACGGTTTGTGTGTTTGTTCGATGAATCTGTTCTGTCAAACCCCCCAGAGAATGTAAATATCTTCGTTCAGCTCACCCATGTTATTTTGCACAAAAAACCCCCTTTTCACATACAAATCACGTCCATCACATGTCAGTTTTGGCCAAAATTAACACCTATTTCACAAAAAAATTAACACGCAAAAACATCTAAAATTGACGTAATTAGTGTTTAAAAATGGGGGCTTGCGTGCTAGATAAGATTTGGGGGATCGTGAACAAAGATTTTCATTCTCTCAGCACATAAAATCAACTAAAAATTTATATGGGTTGACAGGTTCGTTTGTTCACGACCGGCTGCCGGGACTGCTTGCAATCAATATTGAATGCCACCACTGTTTTTTGCATGCTCCACTGCACAGGAGCCTGCACCTCACGTGTGCGCGTTAAAACCAATCGACAGGGAGGTATGACGTTTATTTCTGCCGGGGAGAAAGTCGAGCGTGAGGCTGATCGGCATTTTGGCCGGGCACGTAAATGAGTGAAGATGTGGGTTTGTCGAGTTTTGCTTTGCTTCAACCCAGCCAAAAGAGATAGTCTAGATCTTTTGGAAGGAAGCAAGGAAAACGTGAAATGGCAGTAAGTGAACTGGACGCTTTTTACTTTAATTGTTTTGTAGAGCAACTTGATTATGACCCGATTGATGAAGGTTCATTTATGAAGCTGGAAAACATAACTGAAATTACACCTGTTTTTACTAAAGGGTTGGTTCTGCTGCAAGACTCTAGTGAATGCCACAAACGCATGACGTGCTTCTAAAAATAGTAACGGTTAGTGTAAACCCCGCCGACCGGCTCCCAGGAAGCAAGAGGGCCAGCGCTCCAACCTGGTCGGTCAAAGGTCATGAAAAAAAAACCCTCCCAGCTCGCGCGCCGTCTGAATCATCGATCGTCGGTCGGTTGGTTTGATGCGGGGCTTTTCCCTGGGGTTTTATTTAACCAAGCGCGTCTACCAGCGCTCCAGCCATGGCGGTCCAAGGTTATGAGAGGGGGGAAAAAACCTTTGTTAGCGCTCCAGCCATGGTCGGTCAAAGGTTACCTGCGGGCACTTCGATTCCATGATTTTGTAATTGTACATAATGAAATGACTTTTTTGCTGTTGTGGCTTCGCTTTTTGCTGCTGTGGTTGCCTGCTTCATTTTCATCCGCTTCGCCGTTTGCTGCTTTAAGGCTGTCTATTCAGATGCCGCCTGAGAGAACTTTGAAGAGATCTTGTGATTATTGATTCAGGACTCTGATAAGTGTTTTTGGCGGCTGTCTCGAATTTACGCCGCTTAAGTGTGAACAACAAAAAAACCCTCTTCACATTTCCCTGCAAGCACCTCCCCATCTATTGTGTGTGTGTTTGTTTGTTTGTTGTTTGTGTGTGTGTCCTGCGGCTTGTGTGTTTGTGCGTGTGAGAGAGAGAGAGAGAGAGAGAGAGACAGACAGACAGAGATGTGGGAGTGAATGAGGGAGAAAAGAAACTGATTAATTAATTTTTTTAATTTATAATTTTATTCTGGTTAAAAATGAAGCCCGAAGAAGTTAGAAAGCTTACTAATATACTTCACACATTGAATTGGAAGGCCCATAGAGAAAGGTTAAGGAGCAGTTTGAAACATCATTACTGATCTTTTTTTCCCCTAAATATACAAACCAGCGTGAAGAAGGCCATCAGTGAAATACAAGATTCTTGGCCTCAACCGGCCATAAATTTTTTGCCTTTTTTGTTGATTATATAACTTCTCAAGATGTTAATCTGACTTTTTCTCCCAGCCCTGAAGGAGTAACTAATTACTTTAATGAAGTTTAAAGGTTTACGATTAAAAGACTATAAATAACAGTTGAATTACAATTTTTTTCATTTATTTTAGATTAAAAAATGGCTGCCAACTTAGTGTAATCTGATTTAAAGAATTGTAATGAACTATTTAACGAGACAATGAAAGCGTTAAACATTGATTTTAGTGAATCTGGTTTTGAGAATGAGGGGTAAACAATAAATAAATGATCATAGTGAACTATTTAACGAGAAATCAAAGTGATGAACATTGACTGTAGTGATTCAGAAAAAGCTAAAATGCTGGGGGGTGTTATTGTAAGGTTAACTTTGCCTTGAAGGTTGCAACGTTTGGGTGAAGAATAAAAGCCCGTTTACTTACTTTTATTTTACTTTTATTTTTTTTAATTTACGTAAATATTTGAGTTAAAAAAGAACCTCAAAAGCGTGTCTGAGTTGAAAAACTCCCAGCCAGCGCACTGGCGAAGGTAGGACAAACAATTAAGCAATATGTTTAGTGAATTTAGACATGGACGTCATTAACCCTTGAACGTTCAGGAAAGCGTGCACATGCTATCTCTAAAATCCCAGAGTCTCTTCAAACGCCCCGCCAGTAAAAGTGCTTTTGGGTTTGTTCTGATTGATTATATAATGCTGAAAGATTGTAACATGGAAGTGGGTTTCCAAACTAAACAGAAAGAAGTTATTAGTATCGCGACTTTAATTCTGACTGGGCTGATTACTGCTTACACAGTTTTAACCATGCAAGTGAAGAAGCAAAATTGGGGCGGTTCTGCTGGTCTGAAGGAACACTTTCAAATTATATTGAAACAAACAAAGTTTATCCTATTTGTTGGCAATTCTTACCTTCCTCTCCCAAAAAAGTTAGTTTTAAAACGAGCAGTCTTAAACATACAAAATCCCGACAACATGTGTTTATGTGGTGCGTTTTAGGCATTTACATCCTGTTAAAAAGAACGCAGAAAGAGTTTCCAATTATGAACAATATAAACAAGAGCTGAACTTTGATAACATAAACCCTTTCCATGAGTATAGAAAGTATATATCATTTTTGAAGAGCAAAACAAACCAATCACCGTAAACGTTATCACATGGTCTGTAGAAGTTATCTAGTGCCTCTAAGGGTTTCTCCAACGCTCCCACTTTAGGCGATTCACTTAACAAACATGTAGACTTTATCCTGTTTTTAAGATTAAACACAAAGAATCATTATGTATTAATCAGAACAATAAGCAGATTATGCTTTTACATCAAAGGATCATGCTAAAAAGGGCTTTGTAGAAGGTGTTTGGTCCCGAATCCCTACTATAGAAGCAGCTGCCAGCCATAGAACTCAAATTTTAAAAGTTTGTAGACTGTGAAACCAAACTCCTCACACCTAAACCAGGGTCTAAAGTTAGTTTTAAGAATGTACACAAAATGGGAAATGAGTCCATAAAGTGGTTTGGGAGACTTTGAATCGCCTTGCCGCAGTACTACGGTCCACAACAGCAAGAACAAAAAACAACCTATTAACCCACCATCAAATCTGTTCTTATGCGTTTATTGTTGTGGTCAGACGGGCAACACACGACACCCGAGATTTACAGAGGTCCCAACGCAGCTAGTAGATTTTTAGAGCAGATGAAAAAAACTTCGCAATTACTACTTTCCCAAACCAAAATATATCTTTAGACATGTTATGGCTTCTGAAGACCAAGAACGCTATGACTCATCTACACACTGTTGGATTGCGGCTTAGAGCTAACACCTAACAGTAAAAGACGTGACAGTAAGAGCCACGATCACATTAATGGCAAATTCAGAGGAGCAGCACACAACAATTGTAATCTTCAACTTAAGGTTGATCCAAGACATGGAAACTGCCTATCTTCTTTCATAACCTACGAGGTTACGATTCTCATTTTATCATGCAAGCAGTAACTTCTGAATATAAGAGGGTTTCCTGCATTGCACAATCTTCAGAAAAGTACATGACGTTTACTCTTGACTCTTTATCCTTTTTGACTCTGTCCAACATTGATGGGGAGTTTAGATAAGTTAGCAGGATCACTACAAACTTTCCAATCACTAAACAATACTTTGACCCATCTTTAGTGCGTAAAGGCGTCTATCCTTATGAATACATGAACTCGTGGGATAGGTTTGACGAAGACTCACTTCCCCCTAAAGGCGCTTTCTTTTCTAGTCTTAGAGGCAAAGACATAACGATTTCTGACTATGAATAAAGCTCAGAAAGCCTGGACAGAATTAAAACTGTCAAATGATGGGTGACTATCACGATCAATATTTAATTTGGGTGACGTGTGTTTATTAGCAGAATCTTTCAGAATTTACAGATCTACATGCATGAAACATACTGTCTAGACTCATCACATTACATCTCTGCCCCTGGCCTTTCTTGGGACGCCTTTTTAAAGTCTACAAACATCAAGATTGACTTAATTTCTGACCTACCCACACTTCAGATGATTGAAGACGGTTTAAGGGGGGGTATTAGCATGGCCTCACATCCTTTCTGCCAAAGCCAACAACAAGTATTTAGACGATTATGATCCCACTAAACCATCCAACTATCTAATGTACTTAGACCCAACAATCTGTATGGATGGGCCTGAGCCAGCCGCTTCCATTACGTAACTTCAGGATGTTACACAGGGCATGGTACAAATAATATTCAAGGGCATTAAGTGGTTGGGGCAGTTTAACGTCAGATCAGCAGTATGGTTTTATTCTGAAGTAGACTTAGAATATCCTTATGAACTGCATGACCTTCACAACGATTATCCTCTGGCCGCAGAAAGCTTTAAGATGACCCCCACAGAACCTCCTAAACTTGTTCCCATCTTCGCCCCAAAACTAAGTATGTTTTGTCATTACAGACTGTTACAGTTTTACCTAAGACACGGACTGAAACTGACTGCTGTTCATAGAATCATTGCTTTTGATCAAGAGCCCTTTATGAGGCCATACATCAAGAAGAATACTGATCTTAGAACCCAAGCCACTGATGCTTCAGAAAAAGACTTCTTAAACTGATGAACAACAGCTGTTTTGGCAAAACTATGGGAATCCACACAAGCGTAAAGATGTGAAATTAGTTACAAAAGAAAACAAGCAATTAAGTTGGCCTCTAAACCCAACTATCAAGACTTTAGAAGATTTAACGACAGCCCGGATGGCATATGATGAAGAAAAAGGATGTTAAGTTGGACAAGCCGTGTTTATTGGCTTTACCGTATAGAGTTGTCAAAGTTATTGATGTTGAATTTCTGTACAACTACTTTAAACCACTGACCCAGAAGCAAGAGTCCTTTACACAGACACTGATATTTTATTCTAGGCGTTTCCCCACAGAAGAAATTTTACAAAGACTTAAAAACAGAAGTAGCTAAAGGAGTTGATGGGTGGTACGGGCACAATGCGACTATCCCAAAGACAACCCTTTACATTCAACTGTAAACAAGAAAGTAATTGGAAAGATGAAAGATGAACTTAATGGGACAGTTATAAAAGAATATGTTGGTTTGCGGTCGAAGGGTGTATAGCGTTGCCAGCCAGACTTCTGTAATGAAGAAGGCTAAGTATAAGTAAAGAAGTTGTTAAAAAAAAATAACTCACGACAACTACAAGCAAGCTCTCTTTGAAAACAAAGTATTTCATCACACAAATGTTAATCTGCGCTCTACTCTTTATCAAGTAAACACAACTGCTGTTAACAAGAAATCGCTAGTCTCTAACAATAACAAGAGAATTTACGTCAGTTCTGAGCTTGCATATGCTGTAGGGCATTGGAGAACTTTAAAAGATTAACTTGACTGACTTGGCTTGTACTTAACTTAATAAACCTAACAAGAACTTACTTAAGAACCTAACAAGAACTTAACAAGAACTTAACTTAAGAACTTATTTTTTTGTACTTTACTTGTAATTTACTTGCACTTAACTTAAAAGTACTTTCTATAACTAACTTAACTTGTACTTATCTATATGAGAGGCAATGAAAACGCAACCCCCATTTCGTCCCCGAAAAATGTCACCTCAGCCAAAATAATGTGAATTATGCACGAGGGCATGCAACCTAGCACGCGTATGTTGTATTGCGACGATCTGTAATTGACAGGCACAGTTGGGTTCATGACGTCATGAGTAAACCCACTCCAACACATCTTTTACTGATAACTGCAAAACACGTGCAACACAGGCATAATGTGATTGCAGGCAAACAGCCCATGACTGTCCCTATAAAAACACACATTGGCGTTTTACTGACACTCGTACGCACCATGCGCGGTTAACTACAGACCAGAGAAATCAAGCCATTTGGCATGCTGAGGGCAGGCACTGCTCACATCAGGGCCGCACAACATTTCAATGTACACCCATCAACCATAACCCGTCTTGCGACTCGGCACCAAAACACTGGAAGTGTAAACGACCGTCCACGCCCAGGCGTCCAACGTGTGACGACGGCACGACAGGACCGCTACATTGTCACGCAGCACCTCCGGAATCGTTTCCCGCCAGCTGCACAAACAGCCCGCAACACTATTGGGACTAGAGAAAGACCAATCAGCAGCCGTACCGTGCGTCGGCGTCTGGCAGCGGCAGGGCTACGGGCACGTCGACCATACCAAGGTCAGATCTTAACCCATCGCCATCGACTAGCACGCCAGCGATGGGCTGCCGCAGGTGGCTTTCTGGGGAACAGGGTTTGGGGGAATGTTGTTTTTTTGGATGAATCCCGGTTCAATGTCTCTTTCCCGGATGGCCGTGATCGTGTGTATCGACGTCAGGGTGAACGTTTTGCGCAACCCTGTGTCATTGAGCGAGATCGTTATGGGGTGGAGGGGTAATGGTCTGGGGTGCCATTTAAAAGCTCAATTTCGATCGGAGCTTGTGTTTGTGCCAGGCAACTTGACGGAGAGGCGTTATATTGACACTGTTCTTGAGCCAGTTCTTCTTCCTCTCTGGAGACAGCATGGTGGCAACAGACTAGTGTTTCAGCAGGACAATGCTCGACCCCACACAGCCGTTCTCACACGAAATTTCCTTCGGGACAGCAATGTGGATGTCATGCAGTGGCCCTCCGTGTCCCCAGACATGAATCCCATTGAACATTTGTGGGACGAACTTGGACGAAGTGTGCAAGGTCAGCAGAATCCCCCAACTAAACCCTTGCTGAGCTCACCCCAAACATTGCAGCATCACTGGAACGTGATACCGATCCGTATCATCCGTCGTTTGTGCGCTTCAATGTCCCGGCGTTTGCAAGCTTGTGTTCGTGCTCAAGGGGGACACACCAGATATTGACAGTGTATTCCTTCTGTCGGGCCTAAATGGGCTTCACTTCAGGCGAATGTGGACTGTTTATGGGCAAACTAAGTACAGTGGTCGCACTTTTGTCACACGCATTTGCTTTGATGTGTGTTTGTTTCATTTCAATAAAATTGTCAGTTGACAATGGAATTGCGTTTTCTTTGCCTCTCAGTATAGTTCTTACTTGTACTTTATCTAGTTCTTAAAACTATTCCAAGAAATTTA
>JAFLJL010015456.1:0-12500 GCA_018398815.1 Conus ventricosus
TGTTAAGTTTACTGGCAATCCAGTTGAGACAATCGTTCGATGCATTAACCACAACTGTTTATCTCGAAAAAAATTGTGTTTTTGACTTTTTCATATTTTTTAGGGTATTAAACAGTCTTTTTAAACACTGAAACATTTTTATAAAACATTCTTTTTTTTTGGTTTATAGCAAAGAAACAGTTTTTGCCCTGTCCACACCCAACCAGATTCGTATGCCACAAAGAACAGCTACTTCACAGACGGGCCCCCCAAGGGAAAAGGTAGAAAGGAATCCCCACTCTCAGGCCAAACTTTTTTTATGTTAGCAGTTATCAGTTGTTGGCGAGGAAAATTCCTGCAAGTGAAAGAGAAAGGTTTGGGTATTAGTTTACACCCCCCTGCGGGCATTCTGGGGGGGGAAAATAGGCCCGGGGAAGGCAAAATTTCGGCAAGGAGGGGTCACGGGGTTCAGGCTTGTTTCCCACAGTAAGGGAGCGTCGGGAATGCGGGTGTAACAAGTGGCATATACCGGCACATCCCGTTTTTAAAACCTTTCACATTTTTCCCTCACAACTGATTCAGGAAATTTCTTTGGCTTTTTTTTTGTTGCTCCAACCCACGACGTCGAAAAAAAATCATAAGCCCCCCCCTTTCTCTCTCCCCTCTCTCTCTCTCTCCCCTTTTCCTCTCTCTCTCTCTTCCTCTTTCCCCTCTCTCTCTCTCTCTCTCCCCTTTGTTTTTTGTTTATTGTTTTTTTTTTTTTAGGGCTCTTTTGGCAGAATAGGCTATGCCTAACGTTTTCCCCTAACCTGTTCACTTCTTCTCTCTCTCCCCTCTTCTCTCCCTCTCCCCCTCTCTCTCTCTCTCTCTCCTCCTCTCCTCCTTCTCTCTCTCTCTCTCTTCTCCTCTCTTCCCCTTTCTTCTCTCTCCCCTCTTTCTCTCTCTCCCCCCCTCTTTTTTGTTTTTGTTTTTTTTGTTCCTTCTCCCTTTTTCTCTCAATAATAAGAAAAAAAAAATTTAATGTACGCTATTTGTTTCCCTTTTTCACAAACCTTTTCCTTGATATTTTGTACATGCAGTTAATTTGTTTAAAAAGTTTTTTAAATTGAACACATTTTCAAAGAGCACAGAACTTTCTTTGTAATATGAGAAATAAACTGTAAAAAAAATATGTGTAGTTTTCATGGTTTTTTCCCCTTTACAGGGGGCTTGCTGTTTTCCCATTTTGGGTAAATCATAGCTGAAAAAAATGAAAAAACACCGTTTGAAGGAAGAGATTTGTGAACTTTTAACACGTTAAAAAGGGTCTTTAAATTATTTTTTTTGTTCCCCAATCAGCACCTATGACGACGTTGGTCAATTTTAAAATTTTGATGAGGAACCGCTTCCCTTTTTGACCACATGACCACATCTTCTCAGGGAACTTTCAAGGTATCGATCATTACCTCAAATTTTTTGTGATGACAACTTGTAGCGGGAAAAGGGCTGAGGGGGAGAAAAGCAGGACTTAAAACTTTTTGAGATTTTTGTCTACGAAATTTTAAAGTGTTGTGTATACTATATGTTACATTTTTCGTTGTTCCCGGCAGTGTAAATGCGTGCAAAACCCCAATACGCCACACCCATCTCCTTTTTTGAAAATGCTTCAACGACTTATATCCCAATTTGGGGTAAAGCCTCGGTTCATGTGGGATTTTCATTTTCTGCAACCCACTAAACCTGACAGGGGATTAGGGGTTTTTTTCAACGTGCGCTTTGATCTTCGAAAGATATCCCCAAAAGGCCCTGGGTTTATGTCCACTAAAGGTTTGGGGGAAGGGAGATCAAAAACAAAAGGGAAAACCCCTTTAATAAACACGCCAAGGGGCTCAAACCCCGGGGACCAAAAGAAAACGTCTTGCGTCTTACCAAATGGGCCAAAACCCCTCCCCAAAACATATAATAAAAAAAATTTTTTTTTTCCTAGCCACACCACCCCTGAGTGCCCTTTTGGGGTGGGTTGGGCATAAGCAACTTTATCTTATTTTAACTCCTAGCCACACTATATATACAAATTATATTTATATCATAAAAACGTTGGAAAGAGTCCGGGTCACTTTTAAAACATGATAGTTTTGGGTGAAAAGCAGGTCTGTCAAAGCGACAAACAGAATTAAAAAAATCTGTCTTAACTAAAAAGCTTTTATAAAAACATATCTTTAAAGTTTCAGAGGGGGAAACCACTTGCCCCTGCAATTACTGAAAGCCCAGGAAAAACCCCTTTATAACGGCGTTTCCGGGTTCACACCAAACGTCTGAAGTCTTCTCTTTGGCCAAAGGCATGGAAAGGGGAAAACCCGTGTATCCTATGGGAAAGCTTTTTTAAAAAACTGCCTCCCATTTCGCAACCAATCAACCCGTTTGTTTTCCAACATATTAAGAAAACTATCCTACCTTCTTTTTCACCTTTAAAATAACTAGAAAACTTTTAATTTTCCCCCCCAAACACCAAAAAAACAAATCAACAAAAACAAACCCCAAAAACTACCCAACAAAAAAAAAAGAAAGACAAAAATTGTCCGAACAGGAAAAATTCACACGTCACCTTTGATAGGGCCGTCTAAAACCCCATTCCCCAAAATCCAAGTTAAAAAAGAAGTTTTGGATTAAAGGGGATTCCACCCAAAAAAGAAGCCTCGCTTTGTTTGAATGAATTGAAAAGGAAAACAAAGGTCTTTGAAGTTGCCACCTTCTTTTCTGCTTTTTTAAAACATCCGTCCCCTTGCCAAAACACCCCATGCTCTGTATTTGATACCCCGTGGGGGGCAGAACAGAAATCTTTTGTTGCAGCTGCTCTTCATTATGCGGGGCAAAAGCATTGACACACCAGATCACGACCAAAATTCTGGGAAAAGGGCCAACCCCCATTGGATGGATTCAGTTCATCTACATCGAAAAGCGGAAAAAGAATCATCCATTTTTTTTCCGATCATGCATACAGCATTGAGATGGCAGACAAATTCCCCCCTACACGTAGCATGATTCCCCCCGAATATGCGACTTTTTGGCTTCAAAAATCTTGCTTCACAGACAATAAATACCAAGACTGATATCACAGGGGCCAAAAACAGCTGGGTGAAGATTAAGTGGGTCAGGAAAAAAAAGGAAGAAGACACACGTATTTTAAATACGGAATGACAGGGGTTTTTCGGAGCCTGAAGATCAAAGGGAAAAAAGCCTCGAGGTCGCCACAAGCGTCACAATGTGCAGGACCTTTTCCCAGCGGGACAAGTCGTCTGCCTTTGTCTGAAGCAAAGAAGAAAACCTCCTGGACCTTGCCGCTAGGGGGGGTGCCACAGCGCACCCTAGTTCAAACCCAAAGGTGCCCGCGCCCCACGGGTCCGACAGGGTTTCAGAACCAACATTACCCCAAAGGACACAGAATCCCAAAAGATCGTTAAAATTTTCATTGGGAATTTTACAAATGCGCCCATGCCCTTTTCATTCTGAAAAAATAGGGGCGCTTTTTTTTTTATTTGCAATCAAAACGTGAAATTATTGCTATATTTACTTTTTCTACTTGGATAAATCAAAAAAAAATATCAAAGTGGAAATTCTTTTTTTTGCGTGGGAAAAACGGGGAACAGTTTCTTCCACTTGGGACCAAGCAGTGAACTGAAAATAGGATACAGTGAACGATTTTTTTTTTCCCTTGGAAAAGATAAGGAAAGTCTCTCTCCCCCCCCCCCCACCCCCTTTTTGAAAAAACCCTGAAAATGGACAATGGGGACAGTTGTTTTACTGTGGATGATCACCTTTTGGGTTTTGGGACGCAAACAAGGGAGGCATGCACATTTTACTTTTGTGCATCTATTTATATTTTGTTTGTTGGGATGACAGGTGAAGTAAAGTAAACTTTTGGCTTTGGTTTTTATTTCCCCCTGCCTGGTGTGTGGGGTGCGGCGTGCTGGTGCGTGGTGCGTGCGTGCGTGCTGCGGGTGCGTGCGTGCTGGTTTTTTGTGTTTTGTTTAACTTTTTTCCCGAAATGTTGACGTTTTTTTCTATAGGGTATTGATCTTAACCTTTTTTTTAACAACCTTACACAACCTATCCTCCATTTTTTCTATCAGGAGGGTTCCAAGCAAATTTTAGTGTAAAAACAAAATTAGCTCGTGAAAACACGGTTCAAGAATTGTTAAACACTTGTTTTCCAATTATGACATGTTTTTTTTAAACTTCCAAGGGCCCCAATATTGTTTCAATTTTTGACCTTGTTGCCCCGAATAACACTACAAAAAACGACTAGTTTTATCCACAAAAAGATTTTCTGTACTAACAGATTTGTGATCGAAAATGTTCCATACAGTGGGACAGTTTTTCCTGCCAAATGGGGGAGACCATAGAAAAAACAGTTGTATTCCAAAATATTTCGGGAAACTGATAGGAATGTTCCAGGCCCCAATCACTATCCCCAAAAAACTATCAGTTTTGGGCCCAGGGTTTCACTTTAAGTCTTTCCCTTTTGGTCCAAACTTTCAATCTTGAAAAGTTGGCTTTAAAATTTTTGGAAGATGAAAGCCTTTTTTTTCAGACCAAAGTGTTTATTCTTAAATTCGTAAATTTTGTGGGGTTTTCCCTTTTAGTTTTTTTAAACCCCCCATTTGTACAGCTTTAGAACACCATCTGTGTTTTTTTTTTTTTCCCAGTTTGGAAGTTTTTCCGCGAGGTGTAAATTTTTGGGGGACCTTGAAATCTTTAAGTGCCCTTTTTAAAATGGCGTTTTTTTAAAATAGACAGTGTGGCTCAAATGCATCGCGTTGTTCTTGACTGAATCTGGTGTCACTGCACCCTTCAAAGTTGACTGTGGGGCAGACACCATTTGATGATCTTCCTTATCATGGAGTTCATTCAAGGCATTTGATATTACTGTACCCCACACTTCAGTCAGATGTGCGAACTAGTTTTAGTTCTGTTTCACCATTCAGTTCCAGATCACTCTTTGGTGCCTCATTTTGGGAGAGGTCTCCTCAGCTTGAAGGTTTTCTGAAGTTTCAGATGGCAGTTGGGCATGCAAGGTTTCCTCTTTTCACAATCAGTTCCTTGTGACTCATGCTCCACTGACATGGGAGAAGCAGGGAGAAACTCTGTGGACACGTGCAGCAAAGTGGACTGTTCCTGGATTTCATTTTGATCTATTTCAGTCTGGCATTTGGATGTGGCAAAGGCCACCAAATGTGTCTGACATCAACAGTGCATTTAATCCTGCATCAAGAAGAATGTGTCCACGAACTGCACGTTGTACACCCTTTCCTTGAAGCATTGCACTCACAGAATGTGAAGCGTACACAGTTGACAGCACTTCATGAAGACCAGTTTTTCCATCAAAGGCCCAATACATGCAAGAAACTCATTTCAAGATGAAACGGCCCAAGCCGAAGGGACAATGGCTTGAAGGTCACGTGTGCTGGTTCACCAGAGATGATACTCAGCCTTCCACCATAGAGGCTGATCAAATGTCAGCACTGGTGTTTGATTTTATTGCGCTTTGCTTCAGCACAAATAAACAGTGTAGAATATATACATGTTTTGTCACCGGTTTCATGTCTATCATCGGCAAAAATATGACTGATGACTGTCCTGGAAAACTTTCATGGGAACAGCTTGCTTTGACTCCAGAAAAGGGACGGTCTGTTTGGATGTAGCAGCCAGCACCTTTCCACAAAAAAGTCAACTTCTAAAGTCGGATCTTTAAAAATGCTTTTGTCAGACTCTAAAAACTTCAGTGTCATCAAACCAAGGCATTCCTCTTTGTAGTATTTGATGTCAATCTTTGCCTTGTTGACGATCTCTTCTGTCTGACATCACTTGCCTTCTCACCTGCACTGGGCTATTCATTCTGGAGAAACCCGAGGCAATAATTCCCATGCCATGGAAAGTGTTGAATCCATCAAGTGTAGCCGTGTTGTGATCAACATTTTTCTGCCATGTACGGATAAAATACCCTCAGGTGCTGATGCAACATTGTGGTCAGACACAGCAGCATTCATCTCATAGGTCGGGACCTCACTGTATGACACACTAAAAGCAAGAGAGTACAAAGTGTCCACTAGGAACTTGGAATTAAACAAGGGTGCATTTGGACTGCTAATCCAATCTGCAAAGGGCATATGAAACACGTGGCGAGCTGCTTGCATAATTACTTGGCCTGTTGATGCTACTTTCAAGTCTGTGTCCTTTCCACTGAAAATAGTCTTCAGCAAAAGCTGCAACGAATGGGGAAAAAAGGTTTTAAGTTTGCTGAAAGTGACGCAATATCATCTTTGTTGGGATACAGTGCACGAGTCGTAGGCAAGGCTTTGATGTCACTTTTGATGAGTTCTGCTGCTGTTTCTATGATGCATTTCTTCTGTGTCTCCTCATCACACATTTGTTGTAATAAAATGTGTGCAAGATCGATGATGCTGTTTTTCCTGAATGAAAACAAATTAGCTTTTCCATTCAGTTCTGTGATGATGAGTTCTTCACCAAATGTTTCCTAAGCTCTTCCTTAATCTTTGGTGACTGTAGGAATCGCCGTCATTTATTCTTTCATTTTGTTGATGAGGTCCCCAAACAGTAATTTGTTCATTATCATTGTCAAGAATAAAAACCAGCGACCTTTTCAAAGGCATAGCCTTTTTCTCATCTTTAGGCCGTCCAAGCTTTATTCTTTTTTCATCTTTGTCTGAAGAAAAAGACTAGGAATTTTTTCCCTACTTCTAAAATGAACACTACATGTCTGATGAAAAACTGCATCAGCACTGGCAGATCAGAAACAAACTCTAGTCTGCTTTTCACAGTGTCTGCCATTCATCTCCACGCTGTGAACATACTTTTAGCAATTGAGCTCTGAAAGTCAAGTGTTCTCACTGGATGCACCTTCAGGCCACTGCGTGCATTGAGCTCTGCAGGAGTCCCACAAAAAAGACAACATTTGGCAAAGTCAAAGGGTTGTTTTGCGAACGTAGTTTCTGTGCAATATTTTGCAGTGAAGACTCTTGTTTTTTTGATTAACTTTGAATGTTGTGCTTATTAGTAAAACTGCGACGGCATTCTTCATGTACTGCTTGTCCTTCAGACACAAGAATAGTCACCCACGCTCTTCCCCTTGCTCTGTTAATGGTGTCTCTTCCTTAGCTGTTGGCACAACAATCTTCCCACCACCATCCAGGGCCACCTCCACACGCACGCACACTTCCATATTCCCGCTAAAGGCCCATTCCTGTAAAGATTTCACAAATTGTATCAGATATCTAGGTAAGGAAATTCTTATTGTTATGTCATTTACTGGGTGTTTGTACCCCTACATTCTTCTCTGTCCATCAAAAAAGGGCTCACTTTTTTCATTTTGATACTACACAACGCGCGCACACATGCACGTAGACACACACCACACACACACACACACACACACACACACACACACACACACACACACACACACCCACACAACACACACCAAACAAACCCATCCACCACGGGGCACACGCCTGTCTCCATTCCTATCAGCAAATCTCCATTTAAATAATAAAAAATAATAAAAAATAATAATAAAATAATAATAAATAATAATAATATAATAATAATAAAAATAATATTAAAATAATTTGAGTTGAACTATTGATCCCGTTAGTAATTTCATTCGAATAATCATATCAAGAACAAAAATGGTGATGAGCAAGATAATTATTACAAAACAACATAAAGAGGAAGCACGCGAAAACTAACGATATTTTGATACTCTTGATTCACCATACTTATAGCACCATACTTATCAATCGCAATAAGACAAAGACACGGCACAAATTAGTGTCGTATGGATGAGTGTTAACAAATTATAAAGCAAACTAGAGCAAATGGGAATGAATAAACAGTACTTACCAAGCATTTTGATGCGAACGGCTCCAAACGAAAACGCGCGCTTTCAGGAAAAGTTCGTCTGCAAAGACCGACTTGTTTTGGCGCTCGCTGAAACAAAGGGGTTGACCTTGGGTCGGCTGTGAAAAGGCTACGGTGGCTGCTCTGCGTCAGAACAGCAAAATATGACAACATCACATTTTCAAAACCAATTCTGCGATTATGCAGAAACCGTCGGCATTATAATTTGGTAGACACGTTATGCGAAATTTAATCTATCATACCATTAAAAAGAAATTGTGTACCTTTTAGTTTTACCCCATTATTTCAACGGTGTACACTATAGGGAATGTCAGTGTGGAGGAACTCGTTGTTTTATCGGTTTTCTGGAATTTCAGAGAATTCAATCAAAATAGAACTCTCAGACTTCGATCATGATGACGAAGCTCTGTCACTTCCTTTATGGATTAGTTTTTTCCATCCCTACCTGCCTTAGTAAATGGGTGGTTCGATTCTACGTGAATTGCTCGAAGAGAATCACACTTTCCTTCTACTTCACCAACAAGGCACAGGCACCTTACTGTGTCGGGGATCGACTGTAGGCAGTGGGACCAGGAAGAGTGCTGGTGCTCACAGACTTGGTGTCTGAGTTCTGTCAGACTGACGATGTACACATCTGCTCTCTGAACTGACTCGTCTTCCTATCAGCTTTGTTCAAGAGGGGTTTGCCATCATCCAGCCCTGAGCACCTGTACAAGACAACACACAGTTAGACAGTCCGTTTGTCCAGCCCCCAGGTCCTGTGATTGCTGACAGTAGGAAATAAGTGATGATCAATCAAATATGGATGATATGTCTGGTTTCAGTATCCACAGCCTTCAGAAGAGACGCACTGGCACTGTAGCTAGCTCCCATGTTGACGCTCAGCTCACAGGTCACACCCACTGGGACTGAAGGGAGTCTGTCCATGTCAAAGGCACTCAACATGACACACCAAGTGGTCAAAGTAGTGCTATACACAAGAAGCGTAGTAAACGCAGAGACGACGCACTCTTGTCCGAAAAGACTGTTTGACAGAGCCACCAGCGACAAACTTCAGGTATTGGAGGACAATCAGGACACACTGGCCGCTGAACTTTCTAAAATACAAAACAAACTTATTTCACATCTGAAGATATAAAAAACAGCGGTTAAAAATGAATTAAACACTACATCAGTCAAAAAATAGAATCTCTGCTTGAATCAATGGGTCATTTTCAGATACGCTTCAACAGCTTAGAAAGCCAGTTAAATACTTCTGTAAGGGAAATCATTCATTAAAGACACAATTAGGAACCCTCCAATCCAGATAAATCTCAGATGAAAAAGCTCGTACTACCACCACTTCCACTCAGTATGAACAGCAGACATCCAGCTAGGGGAAAAAAACCCTCTTCATGACATTCGCGATCCTTCAACTCAAAGAGATGAGGGACACCCACGTGACATTACACATAGTCCCTGAAATGTGCACAAACAATACATCCTCCTCCAGGACATCCTTGAAGCAAGATAGCCCTTTTAAACACACCAACCCCCATAAACCCACCTGTCTCAACTCAAAATTCCTTTCAGGTCTTGGGAGAGGACAGTGCTGACACTATTGAACAGAAATGGTCCAGAACGATTCTAGTATACTTGGGGTAACACAGATACTGATCAAAACCTTCAACTTCAATCATCCCCCCAGGACAAGTCCCCAGTGCAAATTTTACGTGAATAATGATTCCAAGGTATTTTTCTTCGGTCCTCATAGGTGACTCTGTCCTGGGGTATGTTGATCCAAGACGTCTTGGTAGTGAGGAGGACAGGGTGTTCAAACTGTGTGTTCCTGGGATGACAATGAAGGATCTGATACAGTGGCTAGGCGCAATACCAGACAACTCACCCACATCCAGCATGTCATAGTTCAGTAGGGTGAACGATTGCCCCGCTGGCCATTTTGCCCATGACACAGTGGACAGAACTGTCAATCTCTGCAAGATATCCTTCCCTTCAGCTGTCATCACCTTCAGCCCATCATCCCAGCGCGAGGACGTCACCCTTTCAACAACTCGATCTTCCCTCCAACAGAGCCCTGCGTACAGCCTGCATTGCTACTGAAATCAACTTGATCGACAATTATGATACTTTTATTAATAAAAAATGGTCCCCCACGACGCCCCATATTACACAGATCCTGTTCACCCAGTCTAAAGGTACTGCAAAAATAGCCCCCAATTTATGCAGTTTTTGCCAGTCTATCTCGTCAGACCAACAGCCGACAGGGTGAAGGGGGCTTTCGCCACAGCGACAGCCCGAAAGTGATGGGCAAATAGAACAGCGGCCAGATGCTTTTGTTAGCACCCGGCACGGTGGCGGGGGTAAACTCACGCCTGAGTTTGGTCGTGTTTTAGGACGTGGGGGCTATGCACTGGCGCCCCCCCCCATCTCTTCCAGATCCACTACCCTTTCTGCCGTCCCAGAGACAGAGAGGATGGACCGACCCCAGGCTACACCAGGCTCAACCCGAGGACGCCGTTCCTGTTCGACGTGTTCCGCAGCAACAGCGTTACGACGCCGTCGAGGCCGTTCAGCCTCCATCAACAGAGGGGCCTGGTCCCTCACAGCTCCGTTACGACACCACTGAGGGCCCATCAGCCTCCCTTCAACAGAGGGCCTGTTCTTTCCAGCAGCTGTTACCGACGTGGCGAGGCCTTTTAGCGTTCGATCACCAGACGGCCCCAGGACAACAGGACTGTCCCAGTACATGAGCCAGCCGTGCTCCCTACCCCCTATTCCCCAACCAGTCCCAGGCCTCACCCAAGGGCCCTGGTGTTCCTCCGGATCATACCCACCTCCCACTTTTCAGAATCCCCTTCTAGCCACAGAGGGTCACTGGAAGACTGTCCCACCAAGCTGCCAGCGAAGCTTCCAGAACCTGGGCAGCTGTGCCTCCCCTACCGCCTGGTTGCTGGAGGGTACATCCCAGCAGACTGGAGAGTACGCCCCCAACTGCTGAACATGGCGTCACAGCTACTGAACCAATCAAGACTTCAGTAGTTTCCATAACACCACCCTGATTATATGACTGTCAAAAGAAAAAAGGGTGGGAAAATATTGTTTATGGTGTAGTTGCGTGTGTGTGTGGTGGGGGGTGGGGTTTTGTGTGTGTGTGTGTGTGTGTGTGTTTTGTGTGTGTGGTGTGTGTGGGGTTTGGGGTGTGTGTGTGTGTACACTCGCGCATGCGCACATGTGCGCATGTGTTTTTGTATGTATTGAAAAAAGTAAGGGGTGGGGGTTTAACAAACGGGGGCGGGGTGGAGCGGAGCGGGAAGGGGGGGCGAGAGAATGGAAGAGGAAGAATGGTGAACTGTCCAAATATTAATGTGAGAGAAATTACCATGTAAGTTAACCTATGAGAATTACCATGTAGTAGTTACCAAAGAAAACCCGTCAACGAATCGGATACTTCCTTTGTTTCCTTTGTCTGATTTGGTATTAACAAAAAGAATTCAAATGCCACTGGGGTAAAACATGTTCACCGATATGATTACAATTAAGCATTTTTCATGTAATGAGAGAGAGAGAGAGAGAGAGAGAGAGAGAGAGGAGAGAGAGAGAGGAGAGAGAGAGAGAGAGAAAGGGAAAGGACTTGTGTGAGGGTATGTGAGTGCGTATGTGTAAGGGGCGGATGTGCACGTAAGTGTTAGCGCCGCAGTGACGCGCGAAGCCACGTGCGCAAGGATTGTGTGTTGTTGATACCGGACCCTGGTGATCGGAATGACAAGTGAACTCTATTTTGTTTTTGGGTTTACGGCGTTTGTATTTCGTCCCCGGATTGCTTACGTTTTTTTGTTTTGTTTTTTTGTTTTGTTTTTTCTTGCTGAGTTTTGCCGCATATTGTTGTAGTTATAAAATTATCCTTTTTGACTTTGTTTACGGCAGCGATCTTTTCTGCCTTTTCTATTGCTGAAATTTACCTACAACAGTTTCCTGCTGTTTGACTATTATTCTACCGTTTAAAAATAGTGTTGTCTAATTCGTAGAGTTTATTTGTACATCAATTTCATATTAATGAATGAATGTTGTCTAAATTCGGCTTTAAAAATAGGCTATTTAAACGTGTGTCATCTTTTAAACAAAATTTTCTGATTTTGCCTAGCATTTTATCCAATTCCAATAACTATTTCCATTGTTTTTTGTTTTTCAGAATCTCGATTTTCTAATTTAGTACCTGATAATCTAGTTTTTAATCCAAGGTTATGATATATATAAGAAGAGATCCAAAGAAAAAAGTTTGAAACAGCTTAGTGGCCTATATTTTACAACTCGATTAATTTTAAACAGATCAACAGTTTGATAAATATAAAATAGAATGCAAAATGGATAGAAAAACTATGTGAAGGGTACAAAAACCCATTTTGCAGGCGCTTATATAGAAATCCTAACGAACGCATTGAATGGGTTTGATCGTTTTTGAACATATGATGGGGGATGTCTCAATGCGTTTGTCTGAGTCATAATTTTAGGGGATTTTTAAACATTGATCTACTTAAACCACTGATAAGGAAACGGTTTATGAATTACAGAATTTGACACAGTTAATTAACTCACCGACTAGGAAA
>JAFLJL010015457.1:0-13118 GCA_018398815.1 Conus ventricosus
ATCACCAACATCCTTGTAACACTGTGCGTTACTGATATGAATGCATAAAAATCGAAACACATTCAAGATTAATTAACCGGCCAATTCCAACAACTGGGCACTTAAAGCACGCATGACCAATTAAAATCCAGTAACTGGTTGCTATGAAATACTCGCCAGATGCCCAACCAAGTTGTCCAAAATGTAAAATGTTGATATAAATGTTTCTTGCCACCACACAAAAGACAATTTGTCTTGAAAACCTGTGCAGCCTGCGACATACACAAGTAATGACTAATTAACCAACAACTAAAACCAGCTATGCAATTATAATATTACTAAATAAATGTAAAGTCACTAAGGACTTCTGCAAGTGTCTTTCACACACTGGGTAGTCCGCTCCACGACCGATGAACGACGGCTCACTTCCTTGATCCTGGAAATAATGTCCAATGCTGTTACCATCAAAACAGCCCCTGTTTGTCGTCAACGTTCACATGTACCACTCGGACTGTCACAGCAACAGGAAGAGTAACCCACGCTGTGTCACTCCTCGCACAGGGATCCCGTCACCAGCTAAGGCAGGATTACAGGCACCAGCTAAGCGGGATTACAGGCCCAGCTAAGGAAAGGATTACAGGGAGATATGTGAACACATACAGGCGCATCCCCACTAAGAATCTATCATGAATCCCATAGTACCCTACACATACTAAATTCATATTCATCATGAGCACAACCTGTGGGAGTCGAAGTCACTACAGTGAAATATTCTGTCTCTTAACTAACTAACCTACTCCAATCACAAGATGCAACCCAATGGTAACCTTATCCAAATGAAAACCAGCAGTAGCAATTGGCTTTAGTCTAATTATTATCCATTTGTAAAAAAAGGAAAGAGATTTCCAGACAGATTATACACAGCTTACTTTACAAACCATCAGTGCCACCCGTAGTACTCAACTTCAGTCCAACTTAATCACACAGCCCGGTCCGACTCTACGGCCACAATTAAGTACTTTCCCTTAGATAGCAGAACAACCTTAAAAAAAACCATGCATGGGTTCCCACACAATTCCCAATGTTAGGAACAAGGTCCAAATATATGTAACTTGGAAAACAAGAGATAAAAGATGCAGATAGTTACTGCCCAAAATAATCGGCTCGGTCACTGTCACTGCTGTAAACATCACTGACAACTTACAGTCTATGTCCGAACCATGGGGCAAAACCACACACACTACATCACTACCCCAAAACACTTCCGGGCTGTCAATCTCTGTTAAAGTTGGGCCTTTAGCTGAAATATCCAGCTGGCTTACTCCAACTGACTGAGCAAATTGCACAAAAGGTTGACAAACACATCATCATAAAGGTTGACAAACATATCATCATATACAACTTAAAACTAACAATTTCAAACAATTGGCTGTCTCCCCTGATTAACTTCCAGACAGGTGCCAACAGTACTAGCAACCACACAAATACATACATAATTCCTGGTCTGGCATTAAGGCCTGCTAATAAGACTAACAGATCATACTGACTCCGAAAGGTTCCAGTGCTGAAATTACTGAAAGATCAAACGAATGAATGTACTCACACATGCACAAAACACCCTACATGATCTTACATGCCGCAAAAATCATATCATTCCAATATAATTACGCAATGCATCCATTACACTGTTTAATACCAACACCCTATAGCCCTTCCCCTGGCACGAAAACGCAGCCCCTTGCCTGGCACCTCATAGACAGCTGTTCCGGCCTCCAGCTTCCCAAATCCAAACCAAAAAAATAAGGATGTCCTTCTGATTTCCCCCGTACCTGGCTCAATCTCAACCACAACCCGGTTCAGATGATAGGATTACTAAAATGTCTACACAGAATTATACCAAATGTACCTTGAACAAAACACGTGTCCGGCCACTCGGAGATGGGTTGTCCAGCGCCACCAAGAGGCCATCTACAAGCACCCAACCACAAGCAACCAAATCTCACCCACCAAGGTTTCAGAACACAGTGACTGGTTCAACAAGAAACGCAGAACCAAGTCTTCACCCACCAGTGTCTCGGGAACACCGGTTACAGTTCAACAGAATGCAGCTAACCAAGTCTTCACTCCCACCAGGGTCTCTCGGAACACCGGGGGGGGGGGGGGGGGGGGGTTAACAGTTCAACACAACTGCAGCAACCACGTCTTCACAAATGAACAGTAACGACAGTCCTGCTACTGTACCTCCAACAGCGAAAATGAATACACTTACACAGGAAACACAGAATCAGTCCCCTCTAGACTCAAGCAAGCTCCGCTAATCTTTTAGGCCCGAACCCTGACCATAAGGTTCCTAAAAGGATTCACCAGACATTCAACATAGAATCACACACACAACGGTCTGAGCTTCCACTCTGAACACAGCAGCAAAATAACCACTGAGCAAACCGTTCACCTAAACCCCCCAGCCTGCTTTACAGTCAACTCTTGGCTGTTTGGATAACCAACGACAAGGTTAACTATGATTGGGCAACTCACAGTGAGGATGATGCATGACCCAATTTCCCCCACATCCACGGAAAACACTAAAAAATTCAAGATACCTCCTACCCTCTCCCCAAGCTGGGCTGTCACACAGATATCCACTGACGCAACACCACAACTGCATCGACGTGAGCGTAAATTTTCGCACGGCTCACCCTAGCACATTATAGAGGAAATAGATTGACTCTAAAATACGCGAACCACGCAAGATACACTGACATGGAACATGATCCGCCCGCGCATGCACAAGTCAAACATGATCGCCCTCCACTAGATCTATCTGTAACATACACTGTTCGGGCTCAAGTAGCAATGTCAGTGACCCTGACACAGACATGCAAAGCTAGGACCCATTTTGGGTCCCCATCGGCCACTCCGCTTAGCTGACAGAAAGGTGGTCCCCATCAAAAGAGCGAATGAGTTTCAAGGGGAGGACCAGTTCAGTGAGGCGCAGAATGGTGGTGGATGTGGAGGTTCAGTGGCACTCCTTTGGGAGGGAAATGGCTACTGCCTGTAGGCCGTCTTTGTGGGGGATGTTAGTATACAGGAGACAATGTCCATGGTGAAGACATGCTTCTCTGAACATGTTCTGAAAGGAGAAGTCCACCAGAGATTGAGTCGTGCGGTGTCCTCACTAAGTGGGCAGTGACTGACACGAGTGGCTTGAAACACACTGTCCCAGAAAGTCAGAGATGAGTGCTGTGGAGCAGGACAGGCAAATACAATAGGGCGTTCCTGGTGTGTTAGCCTTATGATTAGTTTGCGTGGCAGGAGGTAAAACAGGGCTCTCTGGGTTCTTGGACCACATCAATTGAGCCTCCCATGGAAGAAGACCTTTGTTGATAGAGCTTGATTGTTTTTTTTCTATCAAGGCGTTGTCTGGCTTGGTTTGTACTTCTGGGGACTGGGCTGTAGAAGGCGGTGTTGGAACAGCTTGACCTGGCTTCCTGGATAGACAAGTCACTCCACCACACCACAACTGCTACACTATTATCCGCTGGCTTGATCACAATGTCTGTTCCGTTTCGTCAGTCTGTAGAGCTGTCTGTTCTAACAGGGCTGAGGTTGGAAATGGCGAAGGAGGGCTTAAGGTTTTAACTGGCAGATCTGGTTGGTGCAGACGTCAATATAGGATGTCTAGAGAGGGAAAGGCACCAGTTTTTGGGGTCCAATGGCTTGGAGGTTGTGAAAAAGTGGAAGCAATGTCAACTAACCTCTTGGGGGTGGAGAGTCTCAGACAGAGCATTTTTCAAAATGGCCTGCCATACCAGTCGCCGAAAAAAAACGCTTCAGAGGAAACTGTGTCTAGCCCATTTGTTGGTTGGCTGCAGGGGGCACAAATTTGAGTCCTCTGGGGAGACGTAACCGCAGCCTGAATGAGCGTTTTCTTCTGAGCTACCTTCGCATCAATGTGGCTGGGTATGAAGATCCCGTAGGCTCTCACTTCAATAGCCCCGTAACCACAACTCACCCATGCGAGAGTGGCTGCTGTCTGGGCAGAATCGGTCCATTATTATCATTATCATCATTAGCCGCACAACATTTTTTTACCTACTTCTGTTATTTTTTTTCCTTCTAATTATTATCATTTTTATTATTATTTTATTATTATTACTATTATCATTAGTGTCATTGTGTTTGTCGTTGTTTGTTGATGTTGGTATCATCATTATTATTGCCATCATCGATACCATTGTTGGGGGGGGTTTGTACTTCCATCATCGTCATTATCACTACCATTATCATCACCATCATCATCGCCGCTAACACTGTTGCCCCACAACCATGCTGTTTGACAATCCTCTATCCTTTCTCCCCTCCTGTGTACAGCCACTTAAATACTACAACTACAATTGTTATATTATCACCAACAGTGATAGTAATCCTCTCTTCAGTATTATTTTTTCAATATCTTTACCATCACCATTATGGCTGTCATTATTATTGCAATCTTGTTTACTAGTATCATCATTACTATTTTAACTCGCATTGTCTCCTTACCAACGGCGGTCGTTTTCATTCAACACCCATCTTATGCCGAATTTAGGAAGATAAGTGATTACTCGTTCTTCGTCCTAAGTGTTGTTTCTCTTGCTGAAGAAGACCTAAGAGGTCGAGACGTGTTGTGTTTTGTCTTGTAATTTGTTTGTCCATGTTAACCGCAGCGTTACTTAAAAGTTCTTTTAAAATTATGTTGAAGGCAATTTCGACTTTAATCGAGAAAAAAGTCTTACGCATCACAATGTTCTGTAGTTATCTGTACGACCTTCGTACAAGTTAGACACTTCAATGTGTTTCCACAAGTCTTTTATTTGTAAAGAATTCACCCAAAACAAAGGAATAATAGGAGAGCAAACTCAGAAACAAGTGATCATGAAAAGGAAGGGTATCGTTGACACTGTTTTTGAACTTTCAACACTTGTAATTATAACCCCAAAAAAGGGGGGAAAAAAAGAAAACAACAAACAAAACCTACGATGCTCATAAATCGTCCAAAGCAATACATCATTAAAATCAATGGCACATGTCTCACGACTCCCGGAGACAAGAAATGTCAAAAGCAGAACAGTATTCTTTCTCTCTCTCTTTCTCTCTCTGTCTCTCTGTGTCTCTGTCTCTGTCTCTGTCTCTGTCTCTGTCTCTGTCTCTCTCTCTCTCTCTCTCTCTCTCTCTCTCTCTCTCTCTCTTCTCTCTCTCTGTGCGCGTTGTGTAAGCGTGAATCTTGTGTGCTTTATAATTATATATATATGTATGTGTGCGAGTGTGTGTGCGAGTATTGTGTGTGTGTGTGTGTGTGTGTGTTGTGTGTGTGTGTGTGTGTGTGTGTGTGTGTGTGTGTGTGTGTGTGTGTGTGTGTGTGTGTGTGTGTGTGTGTGTGTGTGTGTGTGTGTGTGTGTGTGTGCGTGCATGCGTATGTGTGTGTGTTGTGTGTGTGTGTAGTGTGTGTGTGTGTGTGTGTGTGTGTGTGAGAGAGAGAGAAGAGAGAGAGAGAGAGAGAGGAGAGAGAGAGAGGAGAGAGAGAGAGAGAGAGAGAGAGAGAGAGAGAGAATACGTTTCTTTTATGACACATTCTAACTCAGAATAGCCTTCCAATGATGTCATGAAAATTGCCAGTTTTAACATACAGCTCATTTCAGTTCCAAATCAGTCCAGCAAACAAAGCATGTGGCCTGTCCATGCTTTTTAAAACAGACATTGTAGGAACAAACAAGTTGATCAGGAACAAATAGTTTGTGAGCCGAGCATTGCTCAAGACTCGGGTATTTTTTCTTCAAATACATTATTTAGCTTGAACCAGGAGCGGGAATAGCTCAGTTGGTAGAGCGCCGGACTAGTAATCTTGGTGATCCTGAGGTGCGGGCTCGATTTTCCGCCGGGCCGTTCGGTACAAGGGATCTTCCCTCAGAGTTAACATTGTATCTGACTCCATTTCCCAAAGAGTCCAAAACTGAAGTTCCGTGTGTGAACGCACGCATAACATCTTGCATACACGTAAAATCCTATCACCAACTTTCGGAGAGAGGTCAGTTTGGCCGATGGTATGGATGATACGTTACACAAAGCATGCACCCTGCATGAGAAATGGAAAAAATGAAGGAAAACAAGGAGATTCAGTGAACAATATTGACTGGATGACACGAGAAATGACTGTATGAAGCGTCGGCAGTCAGCTCTTCAGTCGGCACTAGCCAGGTAGGCATCCGTTGCGCTTTAAATGCTTTGGTAGTTAGTAGCAGTAGAAGTATCAGCAGCAGCAGCAGCAGTAGTAGTAGTAGTAATAGTATGTCATGTCGCATGAGAGCTTTGCTGATGATACTCAGCTTCATCAGTCGGCTCCCATTGCTGAAACTGACTCACTGATTTCTCTGACGCGGGGCTGCATTGCAGACCTGAAGGACTGGATGCAAACCAACAAACTACAACTAAACGACGACAAGACGGAACTCATGTTCGTGACAAAACAGCCTAACCATCCTTCTCTGCCTTCAACTGTCACTATCAATGACTGTACTGTCTCTGTCTCCACCTCTGTCCGCAGTCTAGGGTCATTCTTGACAATCCCTCACCTTTGAGAAACAGGTTTCAAATATTTGCAAGATTGCCTATTTAGAACTAAGAAGAATCAGCTCCGTACGTCACCTTCTCTCTACAGATGCTACAAAAACTCTCATTTGTGCATTTGTCTTATCTAGAATAGATTACGCAACTCACTTTTGGCCGGCCTTCCAAAATACCTGATAGAAAGATTACAGCGATTCCAAAATCATGCAGCCCGAGTCGTCTGTAGAGCAGGAAAATATGATCACATTTGGCCTCTACTTCACTCTCTTCACTGGCTATCTGTCTCAAACCGTATCTCGTACAAAATCCCAACTCTCACTTTCTCTGCTCTCTTTGAAAATGGACCTTCTTATCTCACAGATCTCCTTAAAATCTACACCCCCTCTCGACAACTACGCTCCTGTGCTGACGACCGCCTTCTACGAATGACTCGCTTCAGGACTACTACTGGTGAAAGATCTTTCTCTTTTCAAGCTCCAGCGACGTGGAACAGACTGCCAGACTCTCTCAGACATTCAGATTCTATCCCTTCTTTCAAGTCTAAACTTAAAACCCATTATTTTCTCATAATTAATCAATGCTGTGGGTGGGGAGGTGGGGGGGGGGGGGGGACAACCTAACTCATAGCCGTCTGGGCCTTTTCAAATGTAGTGTATGTGTATGTTCTCCATTACATGTATTTGTTGTATGACTGAACGTTATAGATTAAGTGTTTGCAGTGATACTTGAAAAATAAGTAAATGTCACACTCGTAGGATTAGGATTTGTTTGTTATTGTAGTAATAGTATTTGTAGCTAGGTGTAGGGTGTACTATTGTATATGAGAAGGGTGAATGTAGTATGACTTTGTAAAGCGCTTAGAGAAATTCGTTTGATTAAGCGCTATATAAGAAACCATTATTATTATTATTATTATTATTAATAGTAGTGGTAGTAGTAGTAGTAGTAGTAGTAGTAGTAGTAGTAGTAGTAGTAGCAGAAGTATATTATTGTCATTATTTTTATTATTATTATTATTTTTATTATATTATTATTATTATTATTATTATTATTATTATATATATTGCATTATTTTTATTATTATTATTATTATTTTATTTATTATTATTATTATTATCATTATTATTATTATTATTATTATTATTATTATTATTATTATTATTATTATTATTATTATTATTATTATTATTATTATATTATTATTGTTCTTGTTGTTGTTGTTATTATTACAATCATTACGATTAATGTTATTATTATTATCATTATTATTATTATTATTATTATCATCATTATTATTGTTGTTGTTGATGTTATTATTATTATTGTTATCATTATCATTATTACTATTATTATAATAAGAGCGCGATGATCAGCTCAGAAAATCAACAGGAAGATCACAATGTAGCCACGTTTGGAAAAAAAAAATGCGCGTGCATCATCCGTAATGATGGTTCGACCACTAGGAAATTAGTAGCGTCCCCGTTTTGAACGGCTGTGTCAGTGCGTAGTAAGGGTATGATTTGGTAGCTCTCGATACTTGATTGAAGACGACGTGAAATTCAGAACTTTGTTCAGAAACAGCTGACGCATAGTTCTGGTAAACTTATGGTCAGGACATGAAATACATTAAAGTAGTATTATGTCAAACAAAACATTTGAACAATATTTTAATTCCTGCGCTTTAGTACTTTGAAAACTTGGTCAGCTCCTGTTCTTGTCCTGATTTCCTTCTGGAAGAATCCATTCTCACACATTTGTCTTCCGATTCGCTTCTCTCCAAAGCACCTTCTTTTGACACACTTCTCCCTCATTTTAATGGAAAATATACCTGTGTGTGTGTGTGTGTGTGTGTGTGTGTGTGTGTGTGTGTGTGTGTGTGTGTGTGTGTGTGTGTGTGTGTGTGTGTGTGTGTGTGTGTGTGTGTGTGTGTGTGTTTTCTCTCTCTCTCTCTCTCTCTCTCTCTCTCTCTCTATCTCTCTCTCCTCTCTCTCTCTCTCTCTCTCTCTCTCTCTCCTCTCTCTCTCTCTCTCTCTCTTGTTTATTAGTCAATTTGTTTGTTTGTTTGCTCAGAATGGGGATGGCGTAACCTATTCAACCAGTCCTGTTTTCCTGTTTTGTCTAATTTGCACAAATCATTAACATTGCCCTGACGCCAAAGGGAAATGTAAGAATTTAAGGTAAATGTAGGAGGTAAACATCCTAAGGGAAATGTCAAGAATTTTTTAAACATCCAAAAGGAAATGCCAAGAATTTAAGGTGAATGTCGGAGGTAATAATCCCAAGGGAATTGTAAAGAATTTAAGGTAAATGTAGGAGGTAAACATCCCAAGGGAATTGTCAAGAATTTAAGGTGAATATAGGAGGAAACATCCCACGGAAAATGTCAAGAAGATAAGGTGATTGCATGAAGTAAACATCCCAAGGGAAATGTCAGAATTTAAGGTGAATGTCGGAGTTAAAAATCCAAGGGAATTGTCCTGAATTTAAGGTGTATACAGGAGATAAACATCCCAAGGGAAATGCACAAATTTAAGGTGAATGTATGAGGTAAACATCCCAATGGAAATGTCAAGGTTTTAAGATGAATGTAGGAGGTAAACATCCCAAGGGAAATGTCAAGAATTAAGGTGAATGTAGGAGGTAAACATCCCAAAGGAAATGTCAAGAATTTAAGTGAATGTAGTAGGTAAACATCCCACGGGAAATGTCAAGAAGATAAGGTGATTGCACGAGGTAAACATCTCATGGAAAATGTCAAGAATTTTAAGGTGAATATAGGAGGTAGACATCCAAAGGAAAATGTAAGAACTTAAGGTAAATGTAGGAGGTAAACATACAAAGGAAAATGTCAGGAATTTAAGGTGAATGTCGGAGTTTAAACATCCCAAGGGAATTGTCCTGGAATTTAAGGTGTATATAGGAGATTACCATCCCAAGGGAAATGCACGAATTTAAGGTGAATGTATGAGGTAAACATCCCAAGGGAATGTCAAGGGCTTAAGATGAATGTAGGAGGTAAACATCCCAGGGAAATGCAAAGAATTTAAGGTGAATGTAGGAGGTAAACATCATAAGGGAATGTAAGGATTTTGAAAACAGCTTTCATTACTTTCACTCGTGAATAGTTTCCTCCCTTAACAACTCTTCAAAACTCGGTTGTTAGCCTCCCTATCTCGTCATCACGTTTTAAATTTGAAGGGGGGCAGGAAGGAGGACGGGAGAGGGGATGGTGGTGGGGGCGATGTTACTGCTAATCATTTAACTTTGGAGGTGCCTGGTTCAACACGTTAGTTATATTGTTCTTTATTATTCAATGAAAATAACGTAGGGATATGAGGCATCGTTTACAATGTTATCAACAAGGTAGCGTTTCAAAAGGAGGGTACATTGGACGTCATTTATTATGAGTTTTCTTTGCACAAAAGATTACTGTTAGCCAAAAGAAAATATATGTATGATATGGAAAATCTCTGTTTTTTTCTTAATTACCAAAACGGACCAGAGGCTTGTAAAGCTGCAACTGAAAGACTGTTCACCTGTCATTACAACTTGTAATGACGTCGATTTTGTTGTTAAATGACAGTTATGAGATGAATATTCCTTCCATTATAGTACACTACCTCATTACTTTTTCCATATCAGCAGTGTCTAATGGTCTTTTACCAGTCGGCCATTTTGCAATTCTTCTTCATCAGTGTTATATGTGTGATATGTTTTACTTCTATTTTTCCCTTCTGTTCTTACTGTTAAATTCATTTTCTAAGAATATATTGAGGTTCACCAAATGCCATTTGTTTAATAACGATAATATGCCCTCACGTTAACCTCTTTTGCAGCAGTTGCTGACGTGAATGTAATATAGAAATAAGTAAATATATATAATAATGATCATCATCATGATCATCATCATCATCATCATGATCATCATCATCATCCTTATCATCAATTTAAGGAAGAAAAGCAGTTTTTAGTCAATATCGTCAAGGCTCGGAAATATAATATGCACTAGCTTGTTACTCGTAGAAACATCAACGTAACAGTTTTGTCAACTTAGATATAATCTGTATGCGTAAAGCAATGTCCTCGTTTCCGTACACTGACACAGTGACACATCGATGGGGTGTGAAGAAGACCAATAATAAAATCACCGGTGCTTCACCGACCATCAACGACATTTGTCCTGGAGTAGAGTACTTCACAAGCGAAAACAACGTGAACAATACAGTTATGAAGGTCAATAGCTCAGACTGTGAGAATAATTTGCCACAACATTCAGCATCACACGGAGTTGTGTATGGTGTATGTGACGATTTCAAAACGTTCTGTAAACTCTTTATTCTACCACCAATGAGCTATGTGCGTGCTTCTGTTGAACGTCTGGCATATTGGTGTGATGCAGGGCATTGGAGAAGCACATTTAGTGGTAAAATGAAAAACCCGATAACTTACCTGCGTATAATATGTAATCAACACACGCTGAAAGAAATGATCGTTCATTCACATTACTTCAATATGCTTACACTGCATCTTAACAGTCCACCAATAAAAGTGCTGTTTGAGACAATTACATGCCACAATTTGGTTGTGAAATATTTAACAAAAACCTCAGGTTACATGACTGTTCCATTTGTAAAGAGGAATTCTGATATTTTCAGTGGAGAATGGAAATTGTCCCACAGATCAGTCATAATGATCAGCATTCAATACTTTTCAGTTATGCCCATGTGTTTTGCAGAACTAGTCGCAAACTATGCTGTGGCCTTTATCTATTCAAAAACAAACACAAGTGATGAAACCATTCAACGCCTGTGTTTTCAGCGTCCTGTATCAGCTAATTTGATTTATGCATCATCCCTGAAAGTCAAATTTATATATGAATGGACTCTATCCAAAGGATTGAAAATACGGTTGTCCACACTTTCTGCGGTTAAACAAGATTTGCAATTGGCGAGTGGTGCCCTCAATTGCTCTGTACGATATTACTCTCTTTTTCAGCATCACGTGGACTGTAACTTTATGTCAGAGTGTGAAGATGGACGGGATGAAACAGAACACTGTCCTTTCAGCAATTCCATCTGCCAAGGATTAGTAGCTTCAACAAACAAGTGTTTCAACTTAACAATGCAAAGCGTTAATGTTCCGATAACATTTGTGAATTATGATTGCCAAAGTACAAATGGAAGATTAGCCTCACCAAAAACAAAAAGGAATATGAAGATTTACTTCATACTTTTCGAAATTATAACGAATATGGTGTAGTTTTGGGTTTATTGTCAGGATGGTATTCTGTACCATTTGCATACAGCAAATTCCGTTCATGGTCAGATAGCACTATGGTATATAACTTGAATCACATAGAAAAAAGGACAATGTATGTTCCATCAAGGTCTGCGAAGCTTTACACTCTTATGTCAGGTTTTATTTCTGGCAGCATGAACTACTATGACAACTTTGCGTGTGAAGTACTTTTTTATTCGCGTAACGATTTTCATTCCATTTTCTCACTGGAGCATCCATACTCACTGACATCAAACAATATAAACCTGACATCAGTTCAGACATATACTCATCATTTTTTCTCTTTTTCACCAGATGATCAAATTACCCGTGTATTTTTATCATGTGATCTGAAAAGTTATTTGAAGGCGGGTGGTTTAAACAGGTGCAAGTTCATAAACGCTAGCAGTGTTTCCTACACTGGCATGATGATTCATGTTGAAAAAGAAGTTGCATATATGTTTAAATGTGACGACATCACCACTGTGCATTACAGTCGAGTGTGTGACTTCAGACAGGACTGCCCAGATGACAGTGAAGAGTCTTTTTGTGAATACCCTCCATGCGGTGAGTTTCAGTGTTGTAACGGTCAATGTATATTGTTCAGTCAGCGCTGTAATCAATTCGCAGATTGTGTGGACGACTCAGATGAGGTTGGATGTCGTGATGACAATTCTTACCTGGTTCAGAGCTCAACAGGGGACATGAAACAACGCTTTTATATCAATCTGGATGGGGCTGGCTACTTCACTCAGCAGGTGATGACAGGGCATGACTCTTGCCCTCCCAGTCATTTTCAATGCAGAACAGAGTGGCTGTATTGCCTGCCTGTCTACACTCGGTGCAATGGATTTTCTGACTGTGTGTATGGAGAAGACGAACAAGGCTGTGGACGATGTCGTGTTCTGGTTTCTACCGATGTCGATTTTCCAGGGTCTGTGTGCATGGACATCATCTCTGTGATGGCTGGGGTCAGTGTCCACGGTGGGATGATGAAATGTTTTGTAGTATGACCTGTCCAGTGTCTTGTCTGTGCCAAGGTCATGTTTTCCTATGTAACAAACCATTTCGTTCTGACCTTTTCCCACAATTAAGGTACGTTGGATGGCAACTGAGTTCAGGAGATGACGCGACTGTTTTTTAAAAATTTACACTTGTTCATTTGATTCTCTAATATTCCGTTTTGTCAATATTTTCAAATTTTGAAGATTAGAAAACCTGAAGCATATCAATCTCGCCAATATACTAAAACACGTTTG
>JAFLJL010015458.1:0-25000 GCA_018398815.1 Conus ventricosus
TTTCACCCATGAAATCCTTCATTACTCACTTTCATATGTTCAAATAAAGCCTTCAGCAAACAAATGCACGTAAAGAAGCAGAGGACATGGTCATTTACGCTCATCATCACGCTGCCCCTTCACGCCCTGACCTCGTTCCCCAAGTCCCCCCTCTTCCACCTTCGTCAGTCCGCTCATGATCAGCTGTCGCACTTACACGCTTAAAAACAAAACAAACAAACAAACAAACAAAACCCCAAACAACCCCCCCCCCCCCCCCCCCCCCCCCCCCCCGAAAAAAAGAAAAAACAAAAGAAAACGCCGTGCCCTAAATATCACCGGAGGGCTTATAGAGAACGCTCTAAAACACTTTTTTTGTGTTCTTCTTCTTTCTTTCTTTCTTTTTCTTTTGCCTCCAACCTCCAATTTTGCCACGTCTTTTTTTCTTCTTTTTTTTTTTTTGGCCTCCAATTTTGCCACGTCTTTTTTTTGTTTTTTTGTTTGTTTGGCCTCCAACCTCCAATTCTGCCACGTCTTTTTTTCCTTTTTATTTTCATTTTTTCGTGTGTTTTTTTTCGTGTTTTTTTTTCTTTTTCTTTTCTAAAGTGGGGCCTCTACCCTATTCCCCCACTTTTTCTTGTTTCTTCTTATTTTCCACGACACTTGTTCGCCATGTTAATCTGTGTGTTCTGTTCACCGATGGACATTCGAATGCGAAGTTTAATGTTTGGGGTTTATTTCTCTACTAATGTATGGTGTACTGACACTTTCACCTAGCTGTGTGTATGCGACAAAAGGGACACCTCTCTCTCTCTCTCTCTCTCTCTCTCTCTCTCTCTCTATATATATATATATATACGAGGGCACCCCATAAGTTCTCGGATGGGAAAGATGGGAGTACACTGGCATTTCTTACCTAGCCATCTTTTCAAAGTATCCTCCATCAGCGTGTATGCACTTTTCCATCCTTCTAAACCACGAATCCATCACCCCAGCCCACTCCGACTTAGGTATACCAGAAATCAAGCCCTCGGCAAACGTTCGGGCATCTTCAGAGCTCTCAACGGCTTTCCTTTCAGTTGTTTTTTCAAACGAGGGAACAAAAAGAAGTCACAAGGGTCTAGGTCAGGAGAATACGGAGGATGAGTGACGAGCTGCACGCTGTTCTCTTGCAAGAAGTCTAAAGTTGCAGCTGCCGTGTGGGCGCTGGCGTTGTCGTGGTGGAGGAGTAGGTGGTGGATACCGGTCCGTGGTCGCCGTGCACTCCAAGCCTCGAACACTTTTGGCAGGCAGGTGTTGATGTACCATTCAGCGTTCACTGTCTTTCTTTCCAGAAGCGGTACAGTAGTCACATGGCCGGATCTTGCGAAGAAAACTGCAATCATTTGCTTTGTGCAGCTTCTTGATCTTTTAAATTTCACAGGTGGGGTTTCCCCTGGAAACAGCCAAACTGACGACTGCTGCTTTGTTTCGGGTCATACTGGTAAACATAGGTTTCGTCACCTGTGACGGTATTGGAGACCCTATCTGATCTTCCTCCGTCAAATTTTTGCAGCATAAACTGGCACCATTCAACCCTAGCCCTCATTTGCTCCCCAGTCAGCTGGTGGGGCACCCAACGAGCGAAACGCTTCCGTACAGAGAGATTGTGCCGAAGAATGCGGTCTAAGCTTCCTGATGAAAGGTTTAGAGTATCTTTGAGTTCATCCTCCGTGATTCGAGGATTTTCTGTAATCATGGCCTTCACTGTGCTCACGTTCCCATCGGTAGTAACTGAAACTGGACGTTCACAACGGTCACGATCTTCCAACGACATTGTACCAAACCGAAATTCTTTGAACCACCTATGGACTGTGGATAATGATGGAGCCTTGTCGCCAAAACAGTTTGTCAACTTATAAAACTTTCCTTGAAAGACTTCCTTTGAAGATAGTCATAATAAATCATGGCACGAAAATCTCTCCAAGACAGGCTCTCTGCAACACTTTGAAAACCGTCCCCCTTGCCATCCATTTTGCTGTCTAGAACAAATTTGGCTCTGACGATTTTTATCATTTTTTGTGTCATAGCTATTATGACATCGCTTGTGATGATGATATAAAAATTGAAATTATGACGTCAGTTGTTTCTGCGCATCCGAGAACTTATGGGGTGGCCCTCGTATATACACGTGCATACACACACATTCATACACATATACACACAACATAACAGCGAAAAAAAAGAAAACAAAGGACAAATAAATTCTTTGGAAATACACATCAAATGTACGAAAGTGTGGCGAATGTGGGATGTAGTAAATATCTATAATAAACGAATGGCACGCCCTTACCGCATTGTTACTGTTTATAAAGTATGGCCCCCTTCCCTTCTCTCCCGTTGGTTTCTTTTATTTCTGCTGGCATGGCGACTTTGTGGGCCTGGCCAACACTAGGTTGTGTGGCGCTGGCTTGGATCCCAGCTTGCTGGAATTTAAAGGTGACCACGGTAGCTGGCCAGCAGCTCCACATCCAGCTAAATCCCATAGCAGTTAGGGTTGTAGGTGTTTATCATTTTTGGTTCCCTTTGTTTTCAAACCCAGCAGGAAGTCACGGCAACCCCCACCCCCCTCCTCCCCAAAGTAGCAGCAGCAAAAAAAAAATAAAATAAAAAAAAAATCAAAAAAAATCAGCAAGTTGATTGTGGCTGCTCAACCCGAAAAGAAGAAGAAGAAGAAATCGCCAGGGATGGACACATAGCGACCTGTCCAAGGTCCTAAAGGACCTGAACCTCCTGACTCTTTTTCCAGGGAAAGATCATAGACTCAACTGTTGCTGCATCAACCGGCGACAGACGTGTCTTTACCTGTGGAATCGGTCTTGGTGTCGTCGGTTTGGACGGTCGTGGTGATGGTACTGCCATCCTGCTCGCCGTTCTCATCAGTCACGACTGATGGTGGTTTCACCGTGGGCGGGCTCGGCGTTCTTGGCCTACAGTTTGGTGTTCCAGACGACACGTCAACCTGACGTTCAGCCGTGGCGTCATGGAACTGGAGTGTCTTGCAGGACAGAAGGCAGCGGTACCGTCTGCTGCAGCCTGGAATGGAGGACACCCGCAGCTTGACCGTGTAGGCTCTCTGCTCTAAGTCTCCGACGATGATTCGTTCTCCTACCACGATTCCAAGATGATGCTTACGATCGTGGTCGCCGATGGAGATCCAGCGTGCCTGGTTCCGGTATTGGAACGTGACTTTGAGTTGGTATTTGAAGTTCCTCACAGCCACATTGGCTTGGCATTTCAAGCTGGCCGTGTCATCGTAACAGAAGGTGGCTCTGGTGGGTGAAAGGGTCAGCCTCGTCCTTCCAGGGTGCGGTATGACCTCGAAGAAGGCCGACTCTAACGTGAAGTAGTAAGACGTCGAACTTAATTTAAAGTTCACCTTACATGTCCAGTTTTGAGACAAGTCTCTCCAGGAAGCCCCTGTGATCGTCAGAACGGGAGAACTAAAGTTCCGGACAGGCTTTCTTCGCCTTGAACAAAATCGTGTTGAGCTTCAAAAGTGGGTTTCCGATGAGGAGTTGATCTCAGTCTGGACTCGAATTACCGTCCATCGTCCTGCCGGCGTACACTTCCATGAAACTACTGAAATGGTCGGCCGCTGTACACTGAACTGTGACCACGACGTCGACACCAGCTTTGACCACAACAGATGATGGGCAAAGAAAGATGTACGTCTTGTTGACACAGGTGCCACCTACGTGGTGAGCTGCAAGCGTCAGTGCTGACACCAAGCACACAAGCCGCCCACGATTCATCATCTCCCACTGCTGTGGACTCGACGGGGATGACGTCCTGTGGGTGTGTGAAATGACGCAACACAAGAATGGAGGAGTCCTGTAAAGGCCTATAGGCTATCGTTCTTCATTTCTCAAGCTGCGGTTTGTTTTTGGAACATGATTTCATAAAATGTATTTGACGTCATTGCTATAGATGACGTTACACGATCTGGAACATGACGTCTGTGGTGACACAGGATTTCTTTTTTTTTTTTTTTTAAATGCCGTGTAAAATATTATTTTGAATTCAGCTTTCAACATTCTCCATGTGTAGCAGAGACAGCTCGCTTCACGCATCAGTGGTAGACATGCAATTCGGTGACCATCCAACCCAGTGTGAGACTCATCTTAAAAGTCATTTTGAATAGAGAAAAAAAAAAAAGAAAAAAAAAAAAGAAGAGAAAATCCAGATCAAACCACTCCTTCCCATGTCGATCTCATTAACTTCAGTTGTAGCCATCACCATCCCTCGCCCCCTCCCCTCCCTGCTGCCGTCTCATCCATCCACTCACTCCGCTCCCTCACACACACACACGCACACACAAACTAAAGATTCTAAAGCTTACAAACTTGCTCTGGGTGTACCAATACACGCGTCAATTATAGGAACTTACACAGAAGCAGGTATTCTACCCCTCGATGAACAAAGAAAAGCCTCAGCTGCGAAATTTATCCTTAAAACTTCTGCTTATGAAACATTTTCACAAAAAGAAACAAATCTTAATTCAGAAACCGACTTTGCAAAAAGAGCTAGAACAATACAGTCGTTGAAGTCCATCAATACATTTGCCTCAGATATTATCTGTAATACAGAGCTGAACGGGAAAAATGTTGCAATTAAACCTTCTTTTTCTCCACTTCCAGAATGGGAACAAAATCAACCAATATTTGACATTGATCACACAGATTTATTAAAAACCATTCCCCTAACCTATTAAAATGTTTAGTGGATTCCACTTGGAAAGTAAGTATACAGACTATCTAAAGATATACACCGATGGATCAGTTCTTGATGATGGAAATACTGGTGCAGCTTTTGTAATACCCTCATTAAAAACAGAAAAACGATACTACATTGGTAAACATTATTCCATTTTTACTGCTGAACTTGTAGCCATACTTATGGCATTAAATTACATTGTAGATCTTTCGACGGATACATGTGTGTGTGTGTGTGTGTGTGTGTGTGTTTGTGTGTGTGCGCGCGCGGAGACAAATATATGAAAGTTTGCCTATTAACGACCAAACAATAATTATAAACTGATAAATGAATTACAACAAATGAATAATAACAGAACTCGATATAGCCTTTGCTATATCAATCATTTTGGGGCTGTAAAGTATTTCTTGTAAAGCCCTAACGAAGCAATATCTATCTTTAGAATATTATATAACGATGTCAGAATTGGACATTCGAAAAGAATATGTTGAATAGATAATGGGAGACCACAAGCGCAATCTACATCCTTAGAAAATTTGGTTTTCCACGAGTTTAAACGCATTTTATAAATTATACTGGACAATGCTGAACATATATCTATCTCTCTGTGTATCTATCCATCTTATCTATCTATATATGTGTATGTGTGTGTATATACATTTTTATGTGTGTAAAAGAGGGATGGGCAGCTGTGTGCTGTCAACTTTTCAGGGAGAAAAGTCTACCCGTCCGTGCGGTTTGCGTGCATCCTTTTGCACCGCATGAACATTGCTTTTTGTGAGATACCCGTATAGTTGTGAAAACCCGTGGAGAGCTCACTGAGTCATTGGAAGTTATTCCCTTTGATCGGCAGCTGGCGTTTGGGAAAATTCTTATTTTTACTCGGATTGGAGCCACGAGTGAGAGACCACGTTCTCTTTGGCGAGGCATTTCGTAACCCGTGACGAAGGCCACCTGTCTTCCTGACGGTGGTAGTCTGAGGGTGAGACAGAGGAATCCCTATTCCTGCCCACCAAGTCTTCAACTTGACCCTCTTCGCTGGGGGTGACCAGCTGTCAGCCATCCCATGGTGAAGGGCTGCTGGTGCTGTCGGCTCCGAGGTTCCGGACAGTCTTGTCGCTGAGGATTAGCCTGCCGGGCCCACTTTTCCCCTCCTTTCCACCCGCCGTTCTGGTGAGTTATTTCGTGCTTCTTGGTTCTCATGTCGCATTCCACAGTGGTATCGGTTGTAAATTATAAAATTAATTTATTTATCAAATCTGTATTTTGGTACTGTGCTGGGGCAGTACTACCGGTGTGGAGAATTATTGTGGTTTCAGGCGCGCTGCGAGCGTTCAGCCTGGAATGGAGGACCTCCGCAGCTTGACCGTGTGGCTCTCTGCTCTAAGTCTCCGGACGATGATTCGTTCTCCTTCCACGATTCAAGATGATGTTACGATCGTGGTCGCCGATGGAGATCATGCGTGCCTGGTTTCCGGTATTGTGGAAATCGTGACTTTGAGTTGGTATTTTGTAGTCCTCACAGCACTTTGGCTTGCATTTCAAGTGGCCGTGTCATCGTACTGAGGGTGGCTCTGGTAGGGTGTGAATGGGTCAGCCTTCGTACTTCCAGGGTGCGGTTATGTCCTCGAAGAAGGCCGGACTCTAACGTGAAGTAGTAAGTCGTCGTTCTTTATTTTAAGTTCACTACATGTCCTGTTCTTGTCCAGTTTTGGAGATCCAAGTCTCCTCCAGGAAGCCCTGCAATGTGATCGTAAAGAACGGGAGAACTAAAGGTTTCGGACAGGCTTTCTGCGCCCTGAAAAAATCGTGTTTGAGCTTCAAAAGTGGGTTTTCGATGAGGAGTTGATCTCAGTCTGGACTCGAATTACCGTCCATCGTCCTGCCGGCGTACCACCATTCTACATGAAACTACTGAAATGGTCGGCGGCTGTACACTGAACTGTTGACACGACGTCGACACAGCTTTGACCACAACAGTTGATGGGGCTAGAAAGATGTACGTCTTGTTGACACAGGTGCACCTACGTGGTGAGCTGCTAGCGTCAGTGCTGTCACCAAGCACACAAGCGCCCACGATTCATCATCTCCCACTGCTGTGTCTCGACGGGGAGGATGACGTCATGTGCGGTTGTGGTGAAAATGACGCAACACAAGAATGGAGGAGTCCCTGTAATGGCCTATAGGCTATTCGTTCTTCATTTCTTCAAAGCTGCGGTTTGTTTTTTGGAAAATGATTTCATAAAATGTATTTGACTCATTTGCTATAGTGGACGTTACCGATCTGGTACTTGGGACGTCTGTGTGACACAGGATTTCTTTTTTTTTGTTTTTTAATGGCCGTGTTAAAATTTTTTTTTGAATTCAGCTTTCAACATTCTCATGAGTAGGCAGAGACAGCTCGCTTCACGCATCAGTGGTAGACATGCAATTCGTGTGACCATCCACCAGTGTGAGACTCATCTTTAAAAGTCATTTTGATAGAGAATAAAAAAAAAAAAGAAAAAAAAAAAGTATAGTGAAAAATCCAGAATCAAACCACTCCCTTACCATGTCCGATCTACATTAACTTCAGTTGTAGCCTCACCATCCTCGCCCCCTCCATCCCTGCTGCCGTTCATCCATCCACTCACTCGCTCCCAACACACACAACGCACACACAAACTAAAGATTCTAAGCTTACACCTTGCTCTGGGTTGTTCATTACACGCGTCCAATTATAGGAACTTACACGAAGCAGGTATTCTTACCCTCGATGACAAGAATGAAAAAGCCTCAGCTGCGAAATTTACCTTAAAATTCTGATTATGAACCATTTTCACAAAAAGAAACAAATCTTATTTCAGAAACCGACATTGCAAAATAAAGAGCTAGAAACAATTACAGTCGTTGAAGTCCATCAATTCATTTGGCCTCAGATATTATCTGTAATACAGAGCTGAACGGGGAAGAAAAATGTTGCAATTTAACCTTCTTTGTCTCACTCTTCCTGGGAAAATGGGGAACAAAATAAAAAAAAACCAATATTTGACATTGATCACACAGATTTATTAAAAAACCTTCACCCATCTATTTAAATGTTTAAGTGGCGGATTCCACTTGGATAGTAAGGTATACAGACTATCTAAAGATATACACCGATGGGTTCAGTTTTGATGATGGAAATACTGTGTGCAGCTTTGTTTATTACCCTCATCTTAAAACAGAAAACGATACTACTTTGGTAAAACTTTATTCCATTTTTTCTGCTCGAACTTGTAGCCATACTTATGGCATTAAATTACATTTGTTGATCGTTCAGTCGGGTTACATGTTTGTGTGGTGTGTGTGTGTGTGTGTGTTTGTGTGTAGTGCGCGCGCGGAGACTATATATATGAAAGTTTGCCTATTAACGTCCCCAAACAATAATTATAAACTGATAAATGGAATTACAAACAATTGGAATAATTTCAGAAACTCGATATAGACTTTGCTTTTCAAGCATTATGGGCTGTAAAGTATTTCTTGTAAAGCCCCTAACCGAAAGCCAATATCTTTATCTTTAGAAATATTATATATCGATGTCAGAATTGGGACATTCGAAAAAGAATATGTTGAATTGAGAATGGGAGACCACAAGCGCAATCTACATCCTAGAAAATTTGGTTTTCCACGAGTTTAAAAACGCCATTTTTTAATTATACTGGACATTGCTGAACATATATCTATCTCTCTGTGTTATCTATCCTTCTTATCTATCTATATATGTGTATGGTTGGGTTTTTTTAGTGGAATCGTATACATTTTTATGTGTGTAAAAGAGGGATGGGCAGCTGGGTGCTGTCAATTTTCAGGGAGAGAAAAGTTAACCGTCCGTGCGTTTGCGTGCATCCTTTTGCAACCGCATGAAACATTGCTTTTTGTGAGATACCCGTATAGGTTGTGAAAACCGTGGAGAGCTCACTGAGGTCATTGGAAGTTATTCCCCTTAGATCGGCAGCTGGCGTTTGGGAAAATTCTTATTTTTTACTCGGATTGGAGCCACGATGTGTGAGACCACGTTCTCTTTGGCGAGGCATTTCGTAACCCGTGACGAAGGCACCTGTCTTCCTGACGCGTTGGTAGTCTGAGGGTGAGACAGAGGAATCCCTATTTCACACTGCCCTCCAAGTCTTCAACTTGTCCTCTTCGCGGGGGGTGACCAAGAGCTGTCTGCCCATTATCATGGTGTTGGGCTTGCTGGTGCTGTCAGGCTCCGAGGTTACGGGGGACTGTCTTGTCGTGAGGATTAGCCAGCACGGGCCCTCTTTTCCATCCTTTTCCTCCCGACCGTTCTGGTGTGTTATTTTCGTGCTTCTTGGTTCTCATGTCGCATTCCTCAGTGGTATCGGTTTGTAAATTTTAAATTAATATTTTCATTCAAAATCTGTCATTGTGGTTCATGTGCTGGGGCTGTAACTTCAGAGTTGTGGAGATTTATTTGTTTCAGGCGGCGCTGCGAAGCGTTAGCCTGATTGATAAATATGGTAGAGCACAGTTTAAAAGTTTTATTCTAATATGCGCTACCGCTTGATGCGGTGACATTTTTCTTGTCAGCGATTTTGTCAGACACAGAGCGTGCCGCGCTCGCTTATTTTCCATTTTGGCTGAATCATTCTTTATTTGTGTGTATCCGTCTGAGAGAGGTGTATGCTTGTTTGGTTCTATTAATATAAATTTATTATTTTAGATATAAGAATATATGTGAATATTACTTCGGCCCGGACAGCGGTGTTGATTGGAGTTTACCGCGCGACTCACTTGGGGTCGGAAGCGAGCGTTTCCTTCGCGGCGCCCCGGTTGGCTTCACGCTCCGCTGTTAGCTCATTTGGTTTATTTATGTTTTATTTTGTTTCTCATTTAATTTAATATTATATTTCCTGTAATGTGAATGTGGTGTGGGTGTGTTGTTTATTTTATCTCATGTCAAACACACGTATTATGACTTGTTTTCCTTGTCAGTGTTTTTTATATACCTGGAGGCCTTCAGATTGAAGGGGTTTGGTAGATTTATTATGACTAAAGTTTATATCAGGTAAACGAATTGTGTTTTTTTTTTAATCATTAGAGAGATAGAAGAAAAAAAAAAATAATTACAATAATGAAATGTGAAGTAAATAATTAAAACTAGGTTCAGTCTTGCGGAGTGTAGGCCCATTTCGAGGTAATAGTCTGCACCTATACCTTATGTCAGCTGTACCTAGTTTGTATTCTAATGCCCCTTTTATAGGGCGGTGGGTTTGTTTCTTGTTTTCCGTTGGTTTGACGGGGGGTGCCGGTCCAGACGCCGTCTGGATTTACATTTCCGGAGTGCTTATGAAGAGGAGGCGGACAGCTGACCGTGGTTACTTATAGAACGAGGCCTGAACGCCCTTCCTGAGTATCAGTTCTTTGGGATGCACCTGGGTTCCCCTGTTCGACTTGAAAAGACTTTAAGCTAAGGGTTTTTCGAGCCTGTGTATGGGTGGTGTTTTGGTGATGTTGATCCTGGGTCTTGTGGAGACATTCTGTTTGGGCTGTGAGGTTTGTGAGGGTATATGTGTGAGTGTTCATGAATTGTGTAAGGTGCGAATGTTGTTGTATTTGCTTGTGCGGCTGGGATAGTCCCTGTTCCTCCTTTCATTTAATGTTTCTCCCCTGTCCTCTCTTCTTTCTTTTTTTGGGATTGGTTAGATTAGTGGTTGTTTAAATTTAGTTGTTCCCTGGGGCCTGGGTGTGTGGGGTCTTTTGTTGGGTTATTTTATCATTTATAGTAGTTTTCTTCTTTTAGGGCTGTCATCTTTTTTTTTTTTCCTTCTTTTCCAATTTATTCTCTATCCTCCCTCTTCTGATAGTCGTCCCTCCTCCACTAGGTATTGAATGGGTAGATATTTTCATTAATTTAATAAATGCCTTATTTGGTTTACTGTTTTCCACGGTGGTTTTTGTGTGTGTGGCAGTGAGTGTTGTGCCCTGCCTGTCCCTCTCTCCTCTTCCATTCCTCACTTCTTGATACGTGGAACTTGACCGACGACATTTGGGGGCTCGTCCGGGATGTGAAGGTTTGGAATTTGAGGAGGTAGGGTCGGGTTTTTACAGCCTCTCGTACTACCGCTCCTGCCCTCTTGGTGTGTTGTATATGCGGGTGGTTGGCTGGGCCGGTGTCCCACCGTGAGGGGACCTCCACGCGGAGCGGTACGTTTGTGGGGTTGCCAGTGACGGAACGTCCAGTTCCCTGTCCTTGGTCGCCGGCCTCTGCCGCCTCCGTGTTTGTCGTTTTATTGTTTTCAAAGTATCGCGGTTTTGTGTAAACTTAAATCTTTAACTTTACTGTGATCTTTCAAATAGGTAACGGAGAGGGTAAAGGGTGGGGTGTGTATTTTGGTTTCAATTGTGCCAGGTTCTACAGGTCAGTGTTTGTGCTGACATGGTTAGACCGTTATTTTGCTTGCCTGATTATGCCTGTACCAAGACACGGTCTGAGAGTAGCGGCAGGTAAAGTAGGTAGGATCCAGTGTGATTTATGGTCTAAATTGCTGTGCGGGATATCTAGCACTGGTAACACCCCTCTGTCATGTTAACATACTTAGGTATTTATTTTTTGGTGTTTATTTTTTGTTTTCACTGGGTCAGGTTTCTGTATTTGTTTTGTAGTAGGAGACTAGCTCCTTTAGATAGGCTTGTCTCTTCTTTCTATTCGCACCTCACTAGCTATTTTTATATTGTTTCTTGTTTTGTTTAAAATTTACACTCTTTAATGGTGGTGTGTGGGTGCGAAATAGAAAGAAATAAAAAGTGTTAGTGTGTGATGGGTTTGAGAGGTTGGTTGGATGGTCTGTGTTTATCCGTTACGCCTCCTTCCAACTTATCAGTGTACCCCACCTCCCTTTCATTCTCACCGCGGTGTTTACCACAGTTCAGGCGTTGCTCGCGGGGCTTGCCACTGCGCGCCGTAACTGGGTTCAGCTTGAATATAACAGGCTAGGCGTTGTTGGTGCTGTGTGTCATATCAGCCGCGGGGTAGTCAAGCAATCTTTTCGGACTTTGCGAATACTGTTCGGTTTGCGTCGTCATCGGTAGTTTTCCTAATCGTGATTTAGTCAGTCCATCGGCCGTTACTTCAGCTTATCCATTACTTCCCGTCGTTGCGTTTTTCGATGTGTCGTCAGTGTTTTGTATTTATATTGATTTTGAGGCCGTTACATTTGCGTTGGCGTAGGGAGTTAAACATCAATGAGTTTGATGTTTTGCTCAGCGTTGTTGTTGACTTGTTGATTTTGAGGATTTGTTTGGTTAGTGTATTGTTCTACACGAGGGATCAAGATGGCCTAATCACCTGTATAGGTCGGCTTTTTCACAAGTGTTGTTATGGAAATGAGGTTTAGGGAGCGGTATTCCTTCAGTTAGGAGTCTGTAGGCTTTTTCTATGTTTCTGCATAGTTCCATTCTGGTTTGTCGACTCGCTGTGCGACAGTTGTGAGGGCTTCATTCAGAGGAGTTTTATTGGTCAAGAGGGTTTTGGATGGGGAGTTGTTTCCCTTTTGAGCTTAATAAGGTGTATTAGGACCGGAGATTGGGTTAGTCTCCTGTTCTTTTGGTAACGCGTTTTCATTGTTGATTGTTTGCTGTGTTAGGATACTGCTTTCTGTAAAGGGTCGTTCATTCCCTTTACTTGGCGAGGATTTTTTCACAACTTTTTGTGTGTGAATCGGTCCGGGGGAAGGTGCTGTTCACTTTGTGTTTTGATCTGCGTCGGTCTCAGAGGTGGTATAGGAAATTATCTTCCCGTACATTGTTGTTGGATTGGCGTTTTTGATTTGAAGGCAGGTAGTCTTCTTAGACTGGTGTGATGAGACTTAGTGGAAAGATTTTGGGGTTATGACCACTTTGTCATAATCTCCCAATATTGTCATTGTGATCTTGTATTTCAACCAAGACTTACTTTCCACTTAGCTGTGGGTCAGAATCTGTGAATATACTTTATTGTTTTCAAGTGTTTGGAATGACATTTAATATCGTATATCCATTTTCTGGAAGCGTTGTGACCCCGCGTGTTTATTTGATAAACTATTGTGCGTTATCACTTTGTGGGGAGGAAACTGGCTACTGGCGAGAGGATCGTCGGTTCACCCGATCTCAAGTAAAGGGTCACAGGGATGTACCTGGACTAGCTTTACTACTGTGTCCTCACTACACTCCCGTACAGGATCTGATATTGATACTCACGTGATGTGGTTCTCTACTGGAGAAGGACAACCACCTGTCACGACGTCCTCGTCAGTCAGTATAACCATACACCAATGGGTCACCGTCTCGAGGAGACGACCACTTCCCAACCTCATTTTCAGTGTTGGTCGACCTACCCCTTTTCCGAGGGAGGACATATTCGGCCACGTCACCGTTTCCGAGTCCCCCTGGACCAGCTCCAATGGATCCATTATTATGATGTGCGTTGGAGAGAGAAGAGAGGCGAGGCGAAGGAAAGAAGTGAAAGAATTAGAGAGAGAAGAGAGAGGAGGCGAGGAAAGGAGGAAATGGAAGAAGAAAAATAGGAAGAGAAGAAGAGAAAGAAGCTAAGAAGAAAGGAGATGGAGAAGGAGATGAGAGGAAAGAATGGCTTTTTGAGAGAGAAGAGAAAGAAGCAAAGGTAGAAAGAAGATGGAAAATGGAGTTGAAATGAAAAACAACAACAAGAAGACAATGAAAAGAGAGGAGGAAGAAACCAAAAGAAGAGAGATTCGATTTCGAAAACTCGTCTTATGTTGAGCGAGAAAAAAATCCGAGCGGAATTCATCTCGCAACTGGAGGTATGACAATCTCTCTCAGGGACCGCACATTGCTCCGGCATCTGTAGCTGGCACCGTAGGGTGGAAATTATACCCCCACTTGTTCCCCCATGATTAAAGCCCAGTATACTATGATAAGAAGGAGTCGATTGAACAACTTATTTCGAACATTTTGAAGCTGTGGTGGCTCAGCTTTTTGAGTTAAAACATTGAAAGAAAGGCTTATATCTAATGAGCAATCTCACGGGTTAAGGCCAAGGAGGACTTCGTGGATATTCCACCAGGAGCTACATATGACGAGCTGAAAGCTGCTTTAGAGAACTAGACTCCCATGACCCCAGAGAGCTACAGGAGGCAATTCGCTCCATGTAGAAGTTCCTGATGAGACGTTCTACCAAATTTGCGCGAGCGGCTTCGTCGTTCCCTCGAATTATTGGGTGGAGGAAACGTCAGGGTTGGAGCTGAGACTATGTATTTTATGGGAGCAGCTCATGATTTCGGTTTCTCTGACCACGTGCAAGTTGGGTGAGGCCCACCCAACCACAGAGTTACGCAGAGGCATTGTGGGTAGCTGAGGGCTATGCCGATGCTACGACGATATTATTACCATTCCTCGGCAAGTTACCAGGAAACCACAAGGTGAGGGATTTCGTCTGCACCGGACAGTCTTCGTCTGCCACGACCAGGTCTTTGTCTGCCACGGTCAGTTTTCGTCTCCGCATGTGCAGACCACCAATACCCCAAGGGGGATAAGAGGGACAAACCAGTGAGCAGAGCCGACAGTGTTTTGTTTGTGGTCGCTTGCGGTATCTGGCGCGTGTCGCCCCTAGACCGCATAAAAAAAGCAACACTAACAAACGCCAAGTTAAAGTGGCATATGGGTGAGGTGGAAGTGACTTCGCCAGCCTGCCCTACCTTCTCTATCAGTGTAGCAGGAAACGTGTCGAGGCCATACAGAGACCGGGGCGCTATACGGCAGTGTTTGTAGACGAGAAGTAGTAACTGAGATGTCCTCGCGGAAATACTGCGAAGTCGCGGGGATCGTGTCATCGTTCAATGCCACTCGATCAACGGTGCTTGTAGACTCTCGATACGCCTACTTCAAGGGGAAAGTATGGGCAGGGGCATTTGAAGCAACAGCGTACTCCCTATCATAGGGAACACAGGCTGCCGGGAGGATGGTGAAGCTTCTCCATATCCACCTGAGTTTACCTCAGAGGTGTTCGTCGCGCCACACTCGGGCGCAGGCAGAGAGAGAAAGAAAAGAGAGTCTTAAAGCCCTTGTTAAAACCCGTGCCTTCACGGGCGACCAGGTCAGTTTAGAACCTCAGCGATCAAGGGACTACAAAGCAAAGACACCATCATATGTAACAAGATAAGACTGCTCGTGGGATAGTCTACTCGAGAGCGGCCCAACGGATAGATCATGTTCGTCAGCAAAAGGGACTTTGCACCGGCCAGTTTTCTTCAGCCACCTCACTACGGTCACCAGTTGGTAGTTTACCAGAAGCGCTTCGGCAGACAGGGTTGGTCTGGGGCATGACCCACCCATGGCTGGGCACCTGGGACATAGGACGCACTCGGAGAGGATTCAGCAAGGCCTTCTATTGGCCTGGGCATGACTCGAGATGTTTAGGTGATACTGTTCGAACCAGTGACATATGTCAGAGAACCACGCCCAAGGGATGGAATACCAGTGTGCCGCTAGGCACTAGTCCTGTGGTATAGATGAAAATAGAGAAACTTCGCCCTTGTGCTCCGAAATACCATGTGTGGTGGTCTCAGGCCAGTGAAACGTGGAAAGACGTCAGGTTGCGCAAGACCCTACTGAGGAACATCTGCGCTTGCTCAGGAAACTTTTCCATCGTCTCCGAGAGGGTGAAACTCGCCGCATAACGCCCTTCCAAGTGCAGGATTGGGGGTGTCAGAGGTGCCGTTTTTGGGGACATGTTGGTTGGGCAAGGGGTACCTTCTGCAGAGCCCGTCTGGTGGGAAGAAATCGAGGACGGCTCAGCCACCAAGATAGAAGAGCTCCCTTCTTTCCTGGGCCTGGTCGGATATGTACCGAAAGTTTGTACCTCACTTTGCAGAGGACAGCAAGCACCTTTCCGACAAAACCTCCTGCTCGAAAGCCTGAAGAATTGGATGGAAGGAGGAAGACTGTTGTAGGCTTTCAGGGAGCTGAAGGACGCTATATCCAGACTGCCAGTGCTGCTACTTGCAGTTACCTGACGCCACTTTCGTGCCTCGCACAGATGCGTCAGGATTTGGGTCGGGGCGCGCTCTACTCCAAGACCAAGGTCGAGGTCTGCTTCCCATAACCTATGCCAGCCAAGTAGTTAACGGGAGCGAATTGAATACCACACCATCGAGTTGGAGTGTCTCGCCTTGTGTGGGGCCGTCCGCTGCTTCTATCCATATCGCTACGGCAAGGAATTCATTCTAGAGTCTGGACCACCATACCTTGGCCTACCTGCCACAAAATCGTCTCCAGTAAGTCGTCGACTGATGGGTTGGAGCGGGTCGTCGAGCTTCAAAGTCATGCCTTTCAGGTTCCGACTTATACTGGGAGATGGACAATGTGGAGGCAGACTTACTGAGTCGAATGCATTGAAGGGATTCTTCCCCTGTACTCTGAAACTTACCAAGGTTTCACCAGTATCTTTTGTGTGTGTTTGACCTCTCGGCATGATTATAACCAGCGGTGAGGAAGCTGCAAGGGGACTGTGGCTCTCGGTGGCACAGCCTTTTTGGGTGGGTGGGTGTTGTTGTGTCACGGACGGACAGACCTCCATCCTGCTTTTATGTAGTTTGTCAGTTATTACCATTTTTTTTTTATTGTGTGTAAAAGAGGGGATGGGCAGCTTTTGTGCTGTCAACTTTTCAGGGAGAAAAGTCTACCGTCCGTTGCGGTTTGCGTGGCATCCTTTTGCACCCGCCATGAACATTGCGTTTTGTGAGATACCCGTATAGTTGTGAAATACCGTGGAGAGCTCACTGAGTCATTGGAAGTTTATTCCCACTTTGTTCGGCAGTGTGCGTTTGGGGGAAAATTCTTATTTTTTTTACTCGGATTGGAGCACGTAGTGAGGAGACACGTTCTCTTTGGCGGGCATTTGTAACCCGTGTGAGTAAGGCACCTGTCTTCCTGACGGCTGGGTATATGTCTGAGGGGAGGTGAGACAGAGGTATCCCTAATTCTTGCCCACATGTCTTATACTTGTCCCTCTTCGCTGGGGCTGGTGACCAAGAGCTGTCAGCCATCCCATGGGAAGGGCTGCTGGTGGCTGTCGGTCCGAGGTTACGGACAGTCTTGTCGCTGTGGATTAGCCTGCCGGGCCACTATTCCCCTCCTTTCCACCCGCCGTTCTTCTGGTGAGTTATTTTCGTGCTGTCTTTGGTTCTCATGGTCGCATTCCACTGTGGTATCGTTGTATTTGTAAATTATAATTAATTTTTTTCATTCAAATCTGTCTTTTTGGAACTGTGTCTGGGCAAGTACTACCGGTGTGGAGAATTATTGTGGTTTCAGGCGCGCTGCGGTGCGTTAGCCTGATTTATAAATATGGAAGAGCAAGTTTAAAATTTTATTCTAAATGCGTACTCTGAAGCGGTGACATTTTTCTTGTCAGCGATTGGTCAGACACAGAGCGTGCCGCGCTCGATTATTTTCCATTTGGGTGACCTGATTAATTCTTTATTTGTGTTGTACTCGTCAGAGAGTGGAGTATGTTGTTTGGTTCTCATAAATATAAAATTTATTTTAATTATAGGAAAAAAAGAGAAAATAACTTCGCCGACGCGGGTGTTGATTGAGGTTACCGCGCGACTCACCTTGGGGTCGGAAAGCGAGCTTCCTTCGCGCGACCCTGGTTGGTTTCCGCTCCGCTCTGGTTGTCTATTTGTTTATATATTGTTTTATTTTGTTTCTCATTTAATTTACTTTTTTATTTTCCTTTATGTGAATTGTGGTATGGAGGGTGTTGTAATTTTATTCTCAAGTCAAACGTCATATGGACTTGTTTTCCTTGTCAAGTTTTTTTTTTTATAAACTGGAGGCCTTCAATTGAAGGGGTAGTATATATTATGACAAAAGTTTCATCAGGTAATACGAATTTGTGTTTTTTTTATCATTTGAGAGAAGAAGATAAAAAAAATTAATAACAATATTTGAAATGTGAAGTAAATACTTTAATAGGTTCAGTCTTGCGGGTGGGTAGCCCATTTCGCCAGGTAATATGCCTGCATACCTACACCATATTTCTGCTGTACCTAGAATGTATTCTAATGCCCCTATTATAGGGCGGGGGTGGTTTGTTTCTTGTTTTCCGTGGTTGACGGGGTGACGGTCCAGACGCCGTTGGATATACATTCGAGAGCTGTATGAAGAGGAGCCGGACGATGACGTGGTACTAAGAACGAGGGCCAGCAGAACGCCCTTCCTGAGTATCAGCTTTTTGGGATGCACTTTTAGGGATGCACCTGTGTTCCCTGTTCGCGGACTTGAAAAGACTTTTAGCTAAGTTTTTTTAGCTGTGTATGGGTGGTGTTTGGTTGATGCCTGGCGTGTGGGAGAGGACATTCTGTTTGGTGTGAGGTTTTGTTGAGGGCTATATGTGTGAAGTGTTCATGAAATGTGTATGTGTGCGAATGTGATGAATATGATTGTGTGGCTGGGATAGACCTGTTCACTCCTTCATTTAATTGTTTCTCCCCTGTTCCTCTCTTCTTTCTTTAATTTTGGGATAAGATTAGTGGGTGTTTAATTTTAGTTGTTCCCTGTGGCCTGGGTGTTGGGTCTTCTTTTGTTGGGTTTTTTGATCCATTAAGTAGTTATCTTCTTTTAGGGGCTGTATCTTTTTTTGTCTTCTTTTCCAATTTATCTCCTAACCTCCCTCTTCATTGATGTCGTCCCTCCTCCACTAGGTATGAATGTGATATTTTCATTAATTTAATAAATTGCTTATTTGGTTTACTGTTTTCCACGAGTGGTTTGAGTGTAGTGGTCAGTGAGTGTTGTGCCCTCTGCCTGTCCCTCTTCTCCTTTCCATCCTCACATCCTTGGGATACGTGGACCTTGGACCGCGGGACAAAGATGAGAGAAAATGAGGAGAATTTATTATGAATTATGAAAAAACCCTTCACTAGCGGCCTGAGGGAACCATAGTAATCCCTCCTTGAAGGCAGATCTATATATCACCTCACACACACACACACACACACAAACACACACACCACACACACACATATATATATTATAGATACTTTTATTTATATATATATAGATATATATATATATACATATGAATGCCACCTTTTCCCTTTTATATATTATATATATATATTATTATATTTATATTTATTTTACACACAAAAGGAATAATCATATGACCAGGCCACTGCTGTTCAAACTTCTTTGATTTGCTGTGAATTGTCGCCCGGACTCGGGTTCTTCAAAACAAGCTGTCTGAACGTAACCACAAACAGGGCCAAGCGACAATAACCACATCATTATATTTATATATAGTAAACTAATAAATTCTAAAGGATAAATAATATTTGAATTATAAAACATAGCTTTCCGCGGTCACTGAGGAGAAAATCAGGTTTCGAAAAACACCGGTATCTGACCAGCAGTTATAAGTTAGTGAGTTTTTCCTTCCCATTGGTGATTGTCTCCCCACTTGGAGACTATTAAGCTTTGATGAAGGCTCATTTTGAGAAGCATTTATTATTCCCCTTTCACCCACTTCAAGCACATACTGTTAGTTAGGCAGAAATGATTCTACCCACTGAGATATGTATGCTTATCTCCCCCTATTCTTCATCTAAGACCATAAGAGCAAGCTTTGTTTATATTATTATATAATATAATATAAATTATATATAGTTTATATTTATATATGTATATAGATATATATTTTCTGACTGAACAATTAAATAGTGGGAGAAAAGAAAGTGCAAGAGCTAACAATTCTTCAGGTCAGTATTGTAATGACTTGGCAAAGATTTGATTTAAAATTAAAAAAAAAAAAAAAAAAAAATTAATGATGAAAAAAAGGGGGGAGGAATATATTATAAATATGAGAAACCCTTACTAGCAGCCTGAGGGAAAACCTTGTACTGCCCTTCGAAGGCAGATCTATTTGTATTGCATGCTCCTAGGCCTTTCGTCCGCTGGATCGGACTCATCAGGGAGACACGGGCTGATTGTGTCTGTGCTTTGGGTGTCAAATAGAGACACACCAAAGTCCATAAATTCTGTGGTGTTCTCATCACAAGGGTTAAAAAAGAAATCCACAGCACCCCCAAAGCAGCACGAAGGGGAGTAAAATGGAACAAAAGGAAAATGTGTGAGAGGAAAAAAGTGCTTTTAAAAACTAAAAAGCATTATGCAACAGTAAAAATGTAGGGGGTCATTCTTTGAGCTATGCTTTGAGGATCACATTCAAGGATGCATTTTGCCCGACTATGTATATATATATATATATAGAGGATGTGTGTGTGTGTGTGTGTGTGTGAGTGTGGTGTGTGAGAGGAGAGAGAGAGAGAGAGAGAGTGAGGAGGAGAGAGAGAGAGAGAGGAGAGAATTAGATTACGATATCGAACTTATCTTTCCGACATTTTTTGAGAGTGAGAGAGAAAGAGAGAATTTGATTACGATTGCCAAAGCTTTTCTTTCCGACATTTTTTATCCTTTTTTCCCCCAATCAGAACATGAGCAATCTCACCTCCATACTCTCTTTATTTACACTCAGGGGAGCACTTCAGGGAGCACGTTATATGTAAAGTGTATTTTCGCGTCTCCAGTCAACTCCACTTGTAGATTCTCTCAAATCTCGATCTGTTTGGTTGAATGGCTTTCACACACACACACACGGGGTGTGTTGTTGAGTGTGTGTGTGTGTGTGTGTGTGTGTGTGCGCGCGTGCGCATGTGTGTGCGTGTGTGTGTGTCGGTAGTGCGCTCACGTGCTATGTGTGTGTGTGTGTTTGTGAGTATTACATATATTGTGAGAGAGAGAGGAGAGATGTAGGAGACGAGCAGAGAGAGGGAGTGAATGATATTGAAGGGACGACGGAGGGAGCACACCTTTCAATCGTTTTATTCATTTTCTACCCTTGAGTAAAAAACTGAGCAATCCCACTCCCATCACTCTCAATTTTGACTCACTCTGGAATGTATATATGAACGTTTCCCCGTCCTAGTCCCTAGTCCAGTTGTAGCAGACTCTTGATATTGCTCCGATCTTCCCGGATAACATGAAAGGCTTTCACGCCGTCCCTTTCGCCCCCCCCCCCCTACCCATCCCAATCTCCTGCCTTTTTTTTCTGGGAGGGATTGCAGAGCACCGATGACGGCTGTACTTATCTTGCCACCCTGCAGGACACCTTGCAAGTCTCTCTCTCTCTCTTCTCTCTCTTTCTCTCTCTCTCTCTCTCTCTCTCTCTCTCTTCAATCCAAAACGAATCGGTGCAGTGGGTCTGTGCTAGTTTATTACAAGCAGCTGGTGTGTGATTCGTGGTTGCCTGAGGATTTGAACATTGTCACGTTGCCAAAAGTCTTCAAGCAATCCCCCCCCACCACCCCCCCCCCTCCGCTTACCACCCCCCCCAGTAGTCCCCTCCCCCCTCACCCCTTTAACAGCAAAAGTCTCCCGAGGTTGACACTCATCAGTCACGACTGATGTGGTTTCACGTGGGCGGGCTCGGCGTTCTTGGCCTACACTTTGGTGTTCCAGACGACACGTCAACCTGACATTCAGCCGTGGCGTCATGGAACTGGAGTGTCTTGCAGGACAGAAGGCAGCGGTACCGTCTGCTGCAGCCTGGAATAGAGGACACCGCAGCTTGAGCGTGTAGGCTCTCTGCTCTAAGTCTCCGACGATGATTCGTTCTCCTACCACGATTCCAAGATGATGCTTACGATCGTGGTCGCCGATGGAGATCCAACGTGCCTGGTTCCGGTATTGGAACGTGACTTTGAGTTGGTATTTGAAGTTCCTCACAGCCACATTGGCTTGGCATTTCAAGCTGGCCGTGTCATCGTAACAGAAGGTGGCTCTGGTGGGTGAAAGGGTCAGCCTCGTCCTTCCAGACCTCGAAGAAGGCCGACTCTAACGTGAAGTAGTAAGACGTCAAAACATAATTTAAAGTCCACCTTACATGTCCAGTTTTGAGACAAGTCTCTCCAGGAAGCCCCTGTGATCGTCAGAACGGGAGAACTAAAGTTTCCAGACAGGCTTTCTTCGCCTTGAACAAAATCGTGTTGAGCTTCAAAAGTGGGTTTCCGATGAGGAGTTGATCTCAGTCTGGACTCGAATTACCGTCCATCGTCCTGCCGGCGTACACTTCCATGTAACTACTGAAATGGTCGGCCGCTGTACACTGAACTGTGACCACGACGTCGACACCAGCTTTGACCACAACAGATGATGGGCAAAGAAAGATGTACGTCTTGTTGACACAGGTGCCACCTACGTGGTGAGCTGCAAGCGTCAGCGCTGACACCAAGCACACAAGCCCCCCACGATTCATCATCTCCCACTGCTGTGGACTCGACGGGGATGACGTCCTGTGGGTGTGTGAAATGACGCAACACAAGAATTGGAGGAGTCCTGTAAAGGCCTATAGGCTGTCGTTCTTCATTTCTCAAGCTGCGGTTTGTTTTGGAACATGATTTCATAAATGTATTTGACGTCAATGCTATAGATGACGTTACACGATCTGGAACATGACGTCTTTTTTTTTTTTTTAATGCCGTGTAAAATATCTTAACGTTATTTTGAGTTCAGCTTTCAACATTCTCCATGTGTAGGCAGAGACAGCTCGCTTCACGCATCAGTGGTAGACATGCAATTCGGTGACCATCCAACCCAGTGTGAGACTTATCTTAAAAGTCATTTTGAATAGAGAAAAGAAAGAAAGAAAAAAAAAGAAAAAAAAAGAGAAAATCCAGATCAAACCACTCATTCCCATGTCGATCTTATTAACTTCAGTTGTAGCCATCACCATTCCTCGCCCCATCCCTCCCTGCTGCCGTCTCATCCATCCACTCACTCCGCTCCCTCACACACACACACACACACACACACACAAGCTTGGTAAACCAAAATCAGACATAAACAGTTATCGGCCTATTGCTCTGACGTCACATACGGGGAAACTGATGGAAAAAATAATTTTAAATCGTCTCCTACACTACTGCGAAAAGAACAATATCATACCAATACATCAAGCAGGTTTTCGTAAGGGTAGATCAACCATCGATCACCTTACCAAATTAACAACCAAATTAAACATCAGTTTGCTAGAAGGAAAAATGTACTGGCTACTTTCTTTGATATCAAAAAAGCGTACGATCAAGTATGGCACTCTAGACTACTTTATAAATTAAAATCCATTGGCTTATCAGGTTGCATGTATAATTATTTCAAGACCTTTCTAGCAGATAGATCAATTCAGACCAGAATAGGACACACTTACTCAAAATTAAAACCACTTCATATGGGAATTCCACAAGGATCAGTAGTAGCACCAATACTTTTCAATATTTTAACACATGACCTGCCATCATCTGTGTCTAATCATATTGAATTGGTTCAATATGCTGATGATATCTGCATATGGATGAAAGTGACTATGAAAAAACGCACTCCAAGAGATCGCTAAATTACACTAAAAAATTGTATCAAAGAGAACTTGATAATATAAATGGTTTTATGATTCAAAATGGTTTAGCTTTGTCTCCAGGGAAATCACATATGATGCTTTTTGACTCTGGTTACGATCGCAGAGATTTGCCTTCTTTCAATCTAGAAGGGTCAGTTATCAATTATGCACAGTCTGTTAAATTTTTAGGAGTAATTCTTGCATCAAAATTGTCATGGAAAGAGCATTTAGAACACGTAATGATGAAAGCTAAAAAGAGTCTGAACTTCCTAAAAATTGTCAGCAAACAACAGTGGGGACAAGACATTTCCACTCTTATACATCTAGTAACAGCACTTATTCGTTCAAAATTAACATATGCCCAAGAGGTATTCTTCTCTGCCCCAAAATACCTTTTAAAAAAATGCAAAGTATAGACAGTAAAGCCTATAAACTTGCGATTGGAGTTCCAGTATATACATCTTCATTAAAAACATATGCTGAAATTGGTATATTACCTTTTGAAGAAAATATGAAACTTGCATCATCTAAATATGTCCTAAGGAGTACATCAGTTCCAAATTCAAATTTTGATGAAGTGTGCGTAAAAATCAGACACGGATTTTCCCAAAAGAGCAAAGTCGGTTGCCTCTTTAGAAACAATAGGCACTTTCACTTATGACATTTTTCAAGAGTCAGGAATCAATAAGAAAGATATATCATCTCGTGTACTGTTCACTGCAGTCCCTAAATGGGAACTACTATCAGCCTATTTCGATACTAATTATACAAATATAAAGAAAAATGATGGTCCCACTTTATCTGCTTCTGTAAAAGCTCATATTTTTGAGCACTACCCGGACCATCTAAAAATTTACACTGATGGCTCTAAGCTAGATAATGACATGGTTGGAGCTGCATTTGTAATCCCAGCTTTAAAAGCAGAAAAGGCTTACCATCTTGGAAAACATTTTTCAATATTTACAGCAGAACTTATTGCTATTTTGATGGGTTTGAATTTTCTGCTTGATCTTCCTTTTAGTCCAGTTCAGGTATTATTTTTGGTTGATTCTAAATCTGTTTTAGACGCGCTACAGTCTTATAATCTAAAAGTAAGAGGTGATATTATTGCAGAAATTTGTCATACAATCCATTATTGTCACTGCGCGGAACTAGTATCTCATTCTCTTGGGTTCCATCACATTGTAATATTTTTGGTAATGAATGGGCGGACAGAACAGCTAAAAGGGGTGCAATGAACATTAAAAATTCTGTAGGTGTTAAAATTCCTTTATCTTTATCTGAAAGTTATTCCTTAATAACGAAAACTTGTTGGAATCATGTGAAGGAACTATTAGGAGGTTCTTTTGTAAATTTCACTGAAAAGAGGAATATTTTCAAAGTCAAACATATGCATTCCTGCAATGGTGAGCTCATGTGTGAAAACCGAACACTGTCATCCCTGGTCTACAGATTCAGACTGAATGCTCTCAGATGCAAATTCAACAGTCATGTTAAGTGCGTCTGCGGTGAGGAAATAACACCTGTCCATGTTATTCTACACTGTCAGCATTTGAAATCATTTTTACCCCCTTCGATTTGTGATTCAACGGTTTCAGATTCATCTTTTAAGAATATTTTATTGAACGATTTGCTTATGCTGGATGTTGTTAAAGGCTTAAAACGGAGCCCAGTTGGCTCATTGATTTAATGTTTACAAATGTTTTGAGTATGTTATTGTATGTTATTGTTGTTAAGATTTCATTTTTGAAGGGAAATGGTAGGGAGGTTCAGAGATAGGAAGACGGGAGCGGTGGTTGTTTTTTTTTTTTT